>LOJH01065964.1:0-10403 GCA_001685095.1 Ellobius talpinus | reverse complement strand
TGCAGCACCGCCAGCCCCACCGTGCGGTCCTCGCGCGCGAAGCAGTAGTCCTTCACGCACACCTGCAGCTCGTAGCACTCGGGGCCTGCATCTGCGCTGAGCGAGCTGAAGGGAAGGACCGGCTCAGCGCGGGGGAGGGGGTCACCAGCGAGCCGGGTCCCCGCGCCACCACGCCCGGGAAGATCAGCCATTGAGCCATTCACGCCACACTGCCTCCCCCACGGGAGCCACTAGCGAGCCACTCACACCACACCACCACGCACGTTCGCAGTTAGTGCCCCTCAGAAGCTGGCACCCTCGCCGGGCCACACCTACTGGCAGCCTAACAATTGGACCACGCTCACTAGGGAAACCCATTGCTCAGACTGGATCTCCCCAGCGCATCACGTCGGGCGGGCTGCTGCGAGAACCCCATTGCCTAGCTGAGCTCCTCCCTCCTGCCTCTCCTCGGCCAAGCCCACCCATCGGCTTTCTGGCTCCTTTCCTTCCTGGCAACGCCCCTTTCCTAACCCTGCTGCACCCTGCCTTTTGCTCAGTTCTCTCCTGCCCCACTTGTCAGCCTCCAGTAACCCCACTACCTTCCCACCCCCATTCCCCACCTCTGCAGCATGTGATGGCCAGTCCCACCCTGCAGCAAGTCACACAATTCCCAGAGTCCACTACTTTAAATAACAAAAACAATGGCCGGAGTAGGCTGTGTTCTCAGTCTCCGAACCCTTGTGACCGCGCTCCTGTGCCCCAAACCCTCTTGTCCACCTTCACCTCGTCCTTTCTGTCCCAACCCCAAGCCTATGTCCTCCCCCAGGGACCTGCCTGTCTCAGACAGGAACCTGAACCCTAAAGTTCCCTCTGCACCTTGGGTGTCCGAGGGCTCTCCCCCCACTCCACCAGTGTCCGACTTACAATTGGAAGCTCTCGTTGTACTTGGGCGCCCAACTGTTGTTTTTGGATTTGGTGGCGAACTTGCGCTTCTTGTCACTGAGCTGAGGCCCAACAATGTTGACCTCGATGAAGGGGCGGAAGATGCCGGAAGTCTGCCACTTGAGGTCGTTGGCAGCCACCACTGTTGGAGGGTAGTGGGAAAGTCTGGTGAGGTTCCCCGTGTGACAGAACCATACTCTGCTTTCAGGGTTGGAGAAACAGACTCCATGCCCCAGCAAGTCTCTGTCAGGAGGGAAGCCAGGCCAAGACAGAAAGCTTCAAGGTCCTGGGACTTGGTGGGAATTCCTAGTGCAGCCATGCCTGAAACAGGTTTATCTCAGGATTTTCCCATTTTTATTTATTTATGGTTTTTCGAGACAAGGTTTCTCTGTAGCTTTGGAGCCTGTCCTGGAACAGACTCTGTAGACCAGGGTGGCAACAAATTCACAAGAGATCCGGCTGTCTCTGCCTCCCGAGTGCTGGGATTAAAGACAAGCGCCACCACCGCCCGGCGATTTTCTCATTTTCTAGACCATTAAAGAAAAAACAAACTAATTCCCAGCCCCCTTGGCTTAAGTGAGCCCGCGTCTGGTGTCTGGTCCCCTCTCTCACCGCACCACTCACCCTTCACTGTGACTTTCTGCTCCCCAGTTCCCGGATGCGTAAACAACTCCACGTGGACAGACACTTCACCTACAGGGTCTTCCACACCCGAGCCTGGGTGGGACAGGGGAAGATACCTGATATGAGCTCCGCTCTTCCCCACACACCTGGAGGGACCTCAGCCACCTCCCCACCACGTGCTGGCGGCACCAGGTCCCTGAGGCCCTGAGGGCACCAGGGTGGCAGAAGCCACTGCGAAGCCAAGAGAGCTAGACTGTGGCGTCTCCTTGCGTCACGGTGAGACTTGAGGCAGTGTCTCGGAGGCAGTGCACCTGCCTTACTTCCTCCCTCATTCTCCCGCCTCCTGAGCCTGCTTTTTCTCCCTCTCTGTGTGTCCATTCAATTCACTGTAGCCTGGGATGCTGGGACACAGACAAGTGCTGACCCCTCTGCCTCGCCCTCGCTCACTCGCCTGGGCTACAGCAGTGTGCCCTTCCCTGCTTTGGCTCTAGTCCATCTCAGCTGCACTCAACAAAATAGCCGGAAATAACCCAGCAGCGCCCCCCCACAAGCCTCCCATGGCTCTCCTCTGACTTTGCCACAAAGTCCTTCTGACCTCTTGCAGGGTCCCACCCTAAAGGCCCCTATGTCCACTTAACTTCAGCCCAGTGCCCCCCACAGTTCCTCTCCAGCCTTCTGAACTCCCAGGAAAGCTCTGCCCCTCTGAAATGACAACTTCCATGCCCCCTGCCCTGTCCTGGCTCTGGGTTTAACAGGCAAGCTTCAGTTCCCACTGGGAAGGCTCAGGGATGGTCAGAGTGACAGTCGTCCTACCCAGGCTGCAGTGACGGCCCTATAGATGGGCACATGACCTGGGCCTAAATCCAGCTGTTCCTGATGCCAACAACCCTAATCTTAGTTTCCTAGCCAACAAATGTGTCTGCTGTGTTGTAACCTTGCACACGGCTCTTTCCAATCATCATCGAGTGTCCTGGGGGCTACAATGGCCACCATGAGTGGCTGGCTTAAAAACCACTGTGCTGACCACCCTACCTGTAACTCAGAAGCACATCCACAGGGCCTGTGGGCCTGTGACCGCCAGCACCCCAAACTGCCCCATCCCCAGGCAGCTCCCCACTCCTAGGGCACCCCATGCACGGGCATGGCAAGGAGGAGAATGTGGGAGGCAAGGGGATCAGGACAGTCAAAGGTCCATCAGGTTACCTGTGCTGGACGGGAAGTGAACCGGGGGAGGGGGAGGGTGTACTCCTGCAGCCCCTGAAGAGGGGCACATGGCCCCAGCACTGTCCAGCCCAGGCGGCCACCCACATCATCTCATATACCTCCCAGTCACATGCTCAGCCCCCTCCCCCAGGCCGATGCTTCAGCAAGCTCAATCCGGGCCAGAAGTGGGATGCTGGGGAGTTAGACATAATGGGTTATGTAAGATGTCAGACCACAGCCCAGGCTAGTAAGAAAGAGGAGAGGCAGTGCCAAACCCCACCCCAGGTTTGCTGGCTCCACCAGGAAGGGCTGTCACAGGCCCCACCCTCGCCCCCTAGAACCCTGGTCCCCTGGCAGGGGAAGGTGGCTTCTCTGACCCTCAGCTTTGGGAAAGCTGGAGAGGCCACTTGTTCTTTTCTGGGTGTGGGTGGATGCGTGGCCAAGGCTGACCGGAACTTGCAACATCCCAAATACAGGGACCACAGGTCTGTGCCCAAGGCATGCCTGGAATCAGTCAGGTCCTTCGTGACTGTTCCTGTTTTCCAGGTGATAGAACAGTCGGGGAGGAGGCAGGCTGCAGAATGACTGACCCAAGATCTTAGAGCAGTTCATTGTTTAGTATTTTGTGCGTTGCTGGAAATGGAAGCTGCCCCATCCATCCAGCCTGGGGTGCATGTGGCTTGGGAGAAGGGATGGGACTCCTTCCCCGTGTGGAGCCAACAAGTTGCCCTTCGCCCTGTGCGAGGACTTGGCGCCAGCCAAGGCAGGCCGGTGTCTTACTAGCCGGGCAGGGGAAGGGGGGCGCAGACACCGGGCACCGCGTGCGGGTGGCGGGCGGCGCAGGCACGTACCCATCTCAGGACAAACGTCTTCACTAAGGGTAAACCTAGTCCCCTTTCCACCATGGACTGACCAGGGTGGACAGGGAGGGAGGAGTGTGCGTGGTGGGGGCGAAGGGAGGCGCAGAAAGGGGACAGCGAGTGACAGGGAGAACAAGAAAGAAAGAGAGAGAGAAAGAGAGAGAGAAGGGGAGAGAAAGAGAGAAAGAAACGTCAGTGCAGACGGACGGACAGACAGACAGCCTCCCACTCCGGGAACACCAGGGACACCAAAAGCAGCAAGAACAGGAGGAAAAACTGAGGTTTGTGTTCCACCCGCTGTGCCTGGGGGTGCGTGGATGACGACCTTCCCCACTTCAGCGCGAGGACAGAACCTGAAGCCGCCAACTTCTACCAAATTGGCCCTTTGGAATATTTCTGGATGAGGTGGGGACAGAGAGGAGTGCTAGGACCCTGGAGCCCTGCTCTGTGGCTTCAGCTGCTGCAGGAGAGCTCAGAGGGATGAGGGACAGAAGCGAGACACAGACAGAGAGAAGGGCGGGGGTGGGGAGATCTGAGGCTCAGCACCTCCCAGGTCCCCACAACGCCCAGGTCCAGGTACTTCCGCCTCTAGAATCTGACAATCATTCCATGTCGACACAGGGCAGAGGACCCGCCCCTAAGGAGGCCGCCAAGCCTTGGATCCCTGACATCAGAGAGTTCACCTAGAGCTGTCAATCATTCCTTACTCTAGAGGCATCTCAGAAGTCTGATACCAGAGCCGACAACCAGGTGCCACCAATCACTCAACAGCTCCAGGACATTAGAAGTCCCACCCCTCGAGAACAGCCACTTGGTTGCCCTAGAAGCTGTCTATCATCAATGCCTGGCCCCTGGAGTTTGTGTGGTCCTGTCCCACAGCTGTCAATCAACCCTTGTTTTGAAAGAATAGCCTTTGGCGCTGAGGTCGGATGCCCCGCCCCCATTCCAATCAATCAATCACCCAGGGGCGGAGCCCGCAGCTGGCTCCCGCTGGCTCGGAAGGAGAGTGCGAGGTGCCCTTACCCTGCGCAGACTGCGTCTGCACGAAGGTTTTGATGAGCAGGTCGGTGGCCTGCGTGTAGAGCGACAGGGCGTAGCGCAGGGACTGGAGGTCAGGGCTCTTCTCCAGGAAGGTCTTCTTGAGGCCCACGCCCCCCGCGTGGAAGTATTGCTGAGGATGGACAGGATGAAGCTGCTGATGGCTTTCAGCACCTCCATTAACACCCACAGCTCTCACCCTCCCGGTCTTCACTAGACCACAGCTGCCCCAGGACCTTTGTATTTTCTGTGCCCTCAGATGGAAAGGCCCTCCCTGCCCGCTACCCTTATTTTACCTTGTCCTCTCATGCATTCCCCAAAACCTCCCTCTCTTAAAGACTTCTGTGGCCCCTCTCTCACCTTGATGGTATCCAGGGCCAGTTCGACCACAGCGCACTGCTTCGGGGTCAAGCTCTTGGCTTCCTCGCGTACCATGTGATCCTGTGTAGTGGCAGGGAGAAGTCAGGTTGGCAAAGCTGACCCCAGTTTTGAGATTGTGAGTCTTGAGTTTCCATGCTGGGGATCAAATGATCACTCAAGCTGAACCCGATTGCCTCTTTCCAACACAGTCAAGGGCATTTGAAGGGGTGTCCAGGCCGAGAGCAGGGATTTTGTGTCTTGGTCTGTCCCTAGCTGTCCCCGGGATCCTCTGCATCCTCACCTTAAGTTTAGACAGCTGGCCCAGCTCCTTGGCCGCATTGAAGATCATCTGTGTTCCCTGTGGGAAGCAACAGACAGCATGGGTGACGGTGTGAATTTTCTAAATGGTCTCCCACCCTGAACGACCCCCTGGCCTGTCTGCCATTTGGTTCCTATCCAAAGGTTCCTGGCGACTGATGGACAGAGGGGTCAGGAGCCTCTCGGTGAGACCTTGTCTCTGGAGAAGCCTGGTTCCTCTCACACCCACTACGGTCCCATAGTTGGAAGACACAAGAGAAACAGGTAGGCGTGGGCAGGCTGTGTGTGGTGAGGGGAGGCACCCAGGGGGGGTTCCCCTCCCCTTAGCCACCCCTTGATGGGGATTCTACTCTGAGGATCCAGAAGATCCCTCACACACTGGCAGCTGTATATACCACATCTCCCAGAGACACCCAACAGATGGCAATTGTGGTTGTGATAATGCCAGGCAGGGCTAGGTGAAAATCCCAGCTGGGCAGTCCAGACAGGCGACTTAACCCCTCTGAGCCGGTGCCCCCGCACATGGGGGAATCACAGCCACCAGTGGCCTTGAAGTGGTGTTATGTCTTTGGTGACTTGTTTGCTGTCGGTCTCCTCACAGGCATCTAATGCATGGCAGACTGGGTCCCAGCCTGAGAGCCACTGGAGGGCCTTGCCCTCTCTGGGCCTGGTCTCTCCCTGGATGGTTAGGGATTTGTTGGAATGAGGCTTGCCCCAGGGCATTCTGGTTGGGCTGTTTAAGGTCGGCTAGACATTTGAAGAGCGCTATGGTTTTTTGGTACCGCATGCTGTGCTATTCTGTGTGTTATTCTGTTCTTCCAGGATGGAAGACAAGACCTCACACAGGTCAG
The DNA here is from genome assembly GCA_001685095.1 of Ellobius talpinus. Classification (NCBI taxonomy): domain Eukaryota; kingdom Metazoa; phylum Chordata; class Mammalia; order Rodentia; family Cricetidae; genus Ellobius; species Ellobius talpinus. The sequence continues at coordinate 4,228 of LOJH01065964.1, read as the reverse complement.
GATGGAAGCCAGAATCTGGGCCTGTGAGCTCATCAAGACTCTTCCACTGCACCACACACCCCTCAGCCCCATGGCCTCAGGACTCCCCGAGATAGTGAGCCGGAGTTACCTCATTTCCCCTGTTGCACCCACCTGCGCTCCGCTGCGAAGCAGGGACCCTCTTGAGCATCCTCCATGCCTCCTACTGCCCTTCCCTACCCACCCACAAGCAAGCCAGACAGACAGAGGAAGAAGAATAACAGACAGGGCCACAGGACGCCCCCGACGGCACGAACCACAGAGTGGAAGGGGCAAGGAGGGAGAAGGATGGGGTGGGAGCCAGACAGACAGTGAGAGGCCCGGCTTACGTCTGAGTGGCTTGGCAGTTTCACCCTGCCCTGTGGAGAGAACCAGGCGGAGGTCAGAGTTCTGGTGGCTGCTGGGAGGATACTCAGTGGGACTTCCCTGCCCCCTAGAGTCACATCATGAGCTCCCTCCCAGTTACTGAAGCAGATACTAGTTCTCCCCAGCTAAGGCACTTGCTCCTTGACCACAGCACACAGGGGGCCTAGAAGGCTTCAACCCCAGCCTTGGGTGCTGTGGCACTTGATGAGGAGTCAAGGAGAGAGAGGCTCCAGGTCTCTGCACACACCCCGCATGCACTAAGCCTTTCCTGGGGAGGCCTAACCACAGAAAAATGTCATGATAAAACCTACAAGCTCCTTCAGTGTACACGCAAACACACAGACACACATACTCACACAGATACATACACACAGGCTCACACAGACAGACACACTCACACACATGCACACAGTCAAACACAAGCATGCACACAGACACATATATACTCACACATACATGTTCAAATGTGCACACACAGAGACACACACATGCTCACATACACACACAGATGCACATAGGCACACATACTTACACAGTCAAGTACTTGCATGCACACACAGAGACATACATGCTTGCTCACATACACATGCACACACACATACAGTCAAGCACTTGCATGCACACACAGACACACACATGCTCACATACACATGCACACAGGTACACATACTCACACACACATACACACAGTCAAACACTTGCATGCATACACAGACACACACATGCTCACATTCACAGGCACACATGCTCGCATACACACATACAGCATCAACACTTGCATGCACACACAGACACACACACATGCTCACATACACAGGCACGCATGCTCGCATACGCACACACACAGTCAAGCACTTGCATGCACACACCAACACTTTCTAGATCTGCAAACAGCTTCTGCAGATACTCAAACTCATCAAGAATTATCAAATCACATGTATAGGAGGCTCACAGTCCAGAACACACATGTTTTAGATGATCACATTCAGATCCACACATTTTTCACCCTACATGGATGCTGCATGGGTACAGTGCCCTTAGAAAACTGCCTGGGGTGCGGGAATGCCCTAAGCTCCAGTCATAACACAAACACCCATTTAGTGCACAGAGAGGCCTGGCGTATCCTGTGTGAGTGCAGAATCAAGCAGCTGCCCACAGCCCCACCTCAGTACAGTAAAACATCCATTAAAGCAACAAGAACCCAGCTGAGCCTGGAGTTGGGCGCACACACACCCCTGACTCTGGGGAATAATCTGAGCTCTGGCTTCCAGTTCCTAAGGATGAGATCAAGAGCCACTGCCCACCGTGGCCTCAGCTGACCTTTGCATGAATGAACGACAGGAGCACTCTCACCCGGACACCCGGGACCCCGGCAAGCCGAGGCCCTCATTACCTTTTCTAGGCCCTTGCCATGTTTTCTCAAGAGGGTGCCCTGCAGAGACAATGTCACAGCAAGGTCAGGACCCAGGCACATCACACTCACCCATGTGGGGACTGGGGGCTGCACTGGCTAGGGATTGGGGAAAGCTGGGGACCTATGGGAGCTCACTCTTGAGAGGGGAGGAGGGGAGGAAGAAGAAAAGGTGTATGATCCTGAGGGAGGAAGAAGGGAGGAGGGGGAGAGAGGACTAAAAAGGAAGGGGGAGGAAGCCAGAAGACAAGGAAGAGAGAAGAGGGAAGAAAAAAGAGGGAGGAGGGTGGAGGAGGATAGGAAGCAGGGAAGAGAAGGGAGAGAAAGGAGAGGAAGTGGGGACAGAGCTGAAGGAAGGGGAGGGGAGAGGAGAGAAAGAGGAGGATGAGAAAAGAGCCAGAACCAGAGAAAGCCCAAGGTAAAAGCCACTGTTAAAATATAAGCCATTTACATTTGGTGTACAAAGAAGCCCACTGGATCCCAGGTTAGCAGAAGCACCCCACTCCACACTGAGACAGATCCGAATCCGAGAAATCTCTGGCACATGCTTGTGGCTTGAGCCAGGTGGCCTCTCTCCCAGCCTTGGTTTTCCTCATCAAATTGATTGGATTGAGATCTCCTCTCTCAGGGGGTTGTCGTGAAGGTGACCTGCCACAAGCCATCAGTATCATGTATTCCTTTATGCTCTTTCTACAATTGTAACCTGGACACTGGCGTGATGCTACGAGGTGGCTACAGAGACCCAAGCCGTACCTACTGGCAAGGTGAGCTTGGGACAAAGTAAAATGTCACGGTGGCCTAGCCTGACCCACAAAGGAAGATGGGTTTTCTGAGGTGCACAGGTCACTGGGGAGCATTTGGAGCATCCTGGTAAGAAGCTCTACTTCCCAGGCCAGGAAGACAATTCTTTCAGTCCATGGTCTGGGCAAAGCAGTGACACCCGGAGTGCCTGACAGCTGCATCTCCAGCTGGTCCTCCCGGTGTGCAGGTGTGTGCACTAGTGGTGTGTGCACTAGGGGAGTCATGAAGGCACACTGCATGCAGAAGGGAAGACCTCACCCCTGCCTGTGTCTGCTTCTGAGACTGGGTGGCTTCCATCTAAGGGACAGGGACAGGGTTGGACATGACAGAGTGGGCTGACAGTGTGGATGTAGCCCTGCTTTGAAGTCTGGGAGGGGCGTGGTCTCCCAGCCCCACCCCTCTCAATACCCACCCCCCAGCACACAGATACAAAGTCAGGATGAGGGGAGGAGGGGGCACTGGAAGGGTGGGGGTAGCCCCAGTCCAGACACACAGCGAAAGACCGACGACAATGAACAGACAGATGGACAAACGGGTCTCTACTTACAATCATCTGCCAGCCGGAATGGGGGCAGGGTGGGGAGAGGGGAATAAGTCACTGTGAGTGGCCCTGGGAGGGCCCAGTGCCGTTGGGAGGACATTGAGGCACTGACACCCCCCAGCCCTGGCCCTGCCCAAAGGGTCCTCAGCTCCCAGCTACAGGCAGCTGGCTGATGCCTCTCCACCCTCCTCCTCTGTAAGCCCACCCAGGGGTATCCTGCAACCAGCCCTGGGCCCTTCACCTTATCGTCACCCCTGGAAGACACACCCAGCTTCCACTTCAGATGTCCCCAAGATCCCTGACTAGAAACCAGGGAGACACCAGGCTTGTGACAGGTACAATTGTCCCCAGTGGCTGTGTTCACCCCTGGACACACCTGAGTGACCTTGCTGATCCCTGGTGTCATTACCCTTGCCCCCCCACCTTGGAGGTGCATTGTCCCGGGATGCGAGCCTCACCGTCTGGTCTGTGAGTGGCGGCAGAACGATGGTCTTCTCCATGGTGTTCATCACCAGCTTCCACAGCTCCTTCAGCACGCGCTTCAGAACCGTCTTCTCACAGATTTTGGCAAACAGGGTGAGGCTGGGGGTGAGGCTGAGGTCAGTGAGAGGGACCAACCAGGCCCCTTTCCCTCCACACACAGGCATGACCTGGCAGGGGGACCATGCACGGTGCATACGGGGGAGAGGGGATGAGACAGAAGGGGTTTGGGGAAAAAGCCTGGATTTCAGGGTGAAGGGGGTGGTTATGCAGTGTTCAAGGCAGACACACCAGGATGTCCAAATATGGAAGGACCCTGGGAGACTGGAGATCAGAGAACACAAGGGGCTTGGGTCATGGCCAAGGACAGAGACAGGATGGGCAAGAGGGCAAGTGAGCAGAGTGAAGCCCAGACCATTCATGACGTGACTAGTGGGCTGGAGGAAGGGGACAATGTGCCAGCACGCATTTCCCAGCAGATCTACCTATCACAGCCCCAAATCCACCAAGACTATTCACAACTCACCCAGTTGTCAGTGCACCACACCCACCTCCCACCGTCCCTCTACCCACCTCTCCCGTCCCTCTACCCACCTCTCCCGTCCCTCTAC
>LOJH01065959.1:0-10404 GCA_001685095.1 Ellobius talpinus | reverse complement strand
ATACACACAGACAGAATATTGTATACATAATAAATAAATATTTTTAAAAAAAAGTTCATGGGTATAAATATTTGTGAGTTTTCATAGACACCTTCTCTAGATGAGTGGAAACCTATCCTACCTGAACAGAGATGGCCTCAGTGGTCACCAAGAAACTCCCCCAAGAGTTGACTCAGATTCAGATTGCCCCTCTCCCTGGGGTCCAGGCCTCCAGGTCTTCATGGCCAAACTTTCCCAAAATCTAGCAAAGGTCCTAAATGTTGATTGGAAACTACATTGTGCCTATAGGGCCACAGAACTCAGGTCAGATAAAAAGGATGACTGGGACCTTGAAGGAAACTTTAACTAAATGCCCTTGAGACTGGAAAAAAATGGGCCAACCTCCTACCACTTGCCTTTCTAAAGGTCGAGTGCACCCCATATTGAGACTATTTCACCCCATTTGAAATTATGTTTAGGAGGCCTCCCTGTCTCTTCCCTAAGCTAAGAGATGCTCATCAGGCAGAAATTTCTAACCACTCCTTCCTCAAGTCCTTGCAACAAGCCCAGAGGACTATTCATCAGATGGTTCAAGAGGCCATGACCCTGTTCACATCTGAGCCTCCCAACAAGTTAAAGCCTGTTGACCTTGTGTGGGTAAAGAGGATCCTGACCCAGAGCCTGGAGCCAACATGGAAAGGCCTGCACCCTGTGGTCCTCACTACTCTTACAGCGGTGAAGATTGCCAGTGTTGTCCCATGACTTCACCACACCCAGTTGAGGCTACAGAGGACAAAGATGGATGGGCTGTCACCACGTCCTCCAACCCAGTAAAGATAAGACTGGCACGGGTCCTAAGACTATAATTGTCCTATTTTGTCTTCTTTGTGTCCCTGTGGGAAATCCTCAAAATCCCCAAGAGCCAGGACCTTGCATGGGAGAACTAAGAAAGAATGGGACTGGGGAACTGACAGCCAGTCGATATATACACTGAGATCAACCCACCTTCCGGGTGGGTTTCTAAAATAAGACACCCAGAGGCAACTAGGAGAACAAGCTGCCAAGGAGTGCGCTTCTGAGGCCGTGGGTCCACTTTTGAGGAGATGGAGCTCCCATCTACCCAATACTATGCCTACTCTACTGACGGCCCCCCAAACTGCCAAGAGCCAGGCGAATACCATTGTGCTCAGTGGGGTCGTGGACCCAAGTCCTCCTAAGGGCACACTGACCCTTTCATGGTCCTAGAAAGAAAATCATCATGATCTGCCTGTAATTTCACTAGTCTTGGGCAATGCAATCCCATATCCATAAAGATTAGGGCCTGGCAGAAAACTGAAGGTCATTATTGGGAAACTGGCAGAACCCGTGGACTCAGGTTGTATGTGAGGGGTGAAGACCCAGGCAACAAATTTACTATCCAAAGAGAACCGCCACCTAGGGTCATCTGGCCCATGTACCTGAAGCTGGCCCATCTTGATACCCCTGGAATATGAGCTCCCTAAGGTGGCAAGCCCCAAAACTCCAATATCTGCAGGAATTCCTTCGGTGATCATGGAGGGTAAAGGTCCAGGAAGCAGCAGAAGCCAGCCCCTCAGTATTTTGGATGCTAGAAGGAGTGCATTGGTTCCCAAATCATTCTCAACAAGACAGGTGATGCCTGCTGGCTATCTCTGCATCCCAAACCCCGTACTATCTTGGGATAGGAACTAGTCAAACAGTATGCTCCACTTCCATTCCTAAAAACTGTAAATGGGACCAACCTAAGCTCACCCTGGGAGACTACCAAGAAAAGACTGCTCAATGGCACTAAGATCCCCTCTAGGTAGTTCCCCCTTTGCAGATTCCTGTAGCCATACACGGTAGATTAACTCCAAGAACAGCAAGCAAGTGTATTTCCAGGCCCCAACCACTACTTGGCTTGCGTGCACTAACAGCTTAACCAAGTGTGTATCTTCTGAACGGTTTGCACTGGAGGAGACCCCACTCCTTGAGTCCTTATGTGTGCCATTCCACGGGTGCTCATCTGTGATGAAGAACTGGGCAGGGCTGACTTAAATCTAGATGGTGGGCTGCCCTGTGCGTGGCAAGCCATCCCCATTTTTCATTCCCCTATTGGTGGAGGAATGCAATCACAGGCTCCACTGGAGTTGGAACCTCAGCCTTAATTGTAGGGAATAAAAACTTTAAGGAACTCAGCACTCAAATGAGTAAGACCTAGGCCATCGGGGAAATTCTGGTCCCCATCTGGAATCTCAAGAGGATCCCTTAGCGGAGGCTGCACACCAAAACAATGAGGTCTCTGCAAGGCACCGGGAGAAACCTGTTGCTTCTGTGCCAACCAGTCAGGGTGATTAGAGAGAGCTTAGCCATGGTCAGAAATAACACTGAAGAAAGAGAAAAAGACATCAAGGATCTGACAACTGGGATCAATCCTCGTTCTTCTGGTCCCCTGGTTAACCACTCCACTTAAGGCCATTGCCGGGCCAGCAATCCTATCGTCCTTAGCCCACACTAGAGGACCCTGCTTGCTCAACTGTCTACTCAACTATATAAAGCAAAGAATAAATCCTGTTAAATTCTTAGCGCTAAGGGGACAACGTAACTCCCTGCCCCAAGATGACGCCAGTTTGACTCATGCCCATAGAACCAGTAGGGAATGTAACAGGCTTCCAGACTTTGGCACACTGAGACCACGTTATAGGCACCATCCTGACCTTAAACCCAGCACATAGGCCCCAGCACCTGCCAACATGGGAGCAAAATCCTAATCCATCAAAGACTAAATCCATAGTTCTAAGGAAGTCTCTAAGTGCACAAATCTTGCTTTCTTTTTTCTTCTGAGCTACGCTTCTTGCTAACTGAAGTGTGCCAACAACAGAATGTGCTTTTTCTGCATAAAAATCCAAGAGCTGCCAGGTAGCAACTCTTTTAATCCCAGTCCTCAGGAAGCAGAGACAGGTGGATCTCTGTGAGTTTGAGGCCAGTCTGGTCTGCAAAGCAAGTTCCAGGACAGCCAGGGCTGTTACACAGAGAAACCCTGTCTCGAAAATAAAAAACAGAAACAAAAATACAAGAGCTTAGGGTTGCACGATTTGGGTGAGTTCCCCATGTATCACTGGATGGCAATAAGGACTTTATATTTCCAGCTTTAAGAGTGCCTGAGTGGTGGTCTCTGGTGGGCTTACCTGTGACATTGGGGAGCTCACACCAAACTCAAGAACAGTTCTCAAGGCATAAAGTTCCCTATGTGCATCATAATGAGCGATGTGTGCATTATGTGTGCAAGGGTCAGCTCAGCATGGGAATTGGCATGATTGTGTGCAGTGGGAGGGGACTAAAACCGCCCAAGCACCGGTACTGTGGAGAAGACAAATGCCCTGCTCTATGAGCCAGATCCCAACTCACCTTCCTCTGGACAGGGACACAGTTCTCTCACTCAGCCTGGGGCTTGTGCTTCTGCTGCTGGAAGGCTGTATGGGAACCTCATCATCCATTAAATGACATCTTCTCACAGAGCCACTTTTCTAGGACCAGCTCCAAAGTTACCTTCCCTGATTTCCTAGGGGTAACCTGAGCCTCCTCCCTCCTGGGAGCAGAACACAGGCCTCTTCCCATAAGACCCTGAGGTGTCTAGCTCCCTCACAAACCTAGGGGCTCCTAAAAGTACTGTAGAGAGCCTCAGAGTCCTCATAAGGCTGGACATAGAGTAGATGCTGGTAACCATGTTATGAGTTCCCAAAGAGAAGCAGGAGAGGCTCAAATAACTTACCAGGGAGCAGACTCTGCCTTGGGCCTTGGCAGGCCTGGAGAGGAGGAAAATCGAAGCCCGCATCCCTCCAGGCCCAGTCCCACACAATAAACCCTCGATCTTAGGGCAAGGTTCCAGGAGGGTGTGGCTCTTACCTGGGGCAGAGCCTGTACCACCGTGTCCAGTAGGGCCCGCATTCCTGTGGCCATCTTCAACAGCTTCAACACTGCGGGTGACATTCAGCCCTTACTGTTAGTCTAGACTACGAGTGTGTACACACAATTGTGTACATGCAAGTGTGTGAACTCGGGGAAGAGAGGGGACACAGAGCAGTATGTGACCAGAGTTCCCTCTTGGGCACCACACAGGAATATGGCTGCAGGGTCTGGAGGGATGGCCCAGTGGTTCAGAGCACTGGTTGCTCTTCCAGAGGTCCTGAGTTCAATTCCCAGCACCCACACGGTGGCTCACAGTTGTCTATAACTGTAGTCCCATGGGATCCAATGCCCTCTTCTGGTATGTAAATGTATACATAGTCAAAATACTCCTTTACACAAAGTACACAGATTTTTTTTAAAAGCTACAGCTGCAAAGTAAGGGGTTTATGAACAAAACAGAACACAAAATGGGTACAGAGAAGTCCAAGACCACAACATGGACAGTAGAGTGAGGGGCACACAGGTGTGTGGATGGACGAGCCAGTAATTGCTGTGTCAAAGATGGCTGACACAAGGGTCCACATCCCTTCCTGTCCCTTCAGGCTAAAAAGAACTCTGGTGTCACCCACAGAGTTTCCGCACATCTCTCTCTTTAGAACGTGAAGGCAATGGGCAGGAGATCAAGAAGCACCCAGCCATCACTGTGGCAATAAGATTTTGAAAAAGCAGGGAAATTTTGGGGATGAGAGAAGGGATTCTGGGGAGAAAAAGAGGATTACAAGACACATCGAGGGCTGTTCCCTGCTACGGTGCTGGAGAAGTGCCAGGTAGCACACGAACCTGGAACTGAGTCCTCGTGGTACAGCCTGAGACTCAACCACACAGATTATGTTACCACGAGGAAGCAGAGGGGTGGGCAGCTCAGTGTGGAGGAGGCTGTGCACACATATGGGTGGCAGGTGGGCTTCTTTTGGATCCTGCTCTGCCCTACTCAACAGAGGGACCCTCTTGCTCCCACACTCTGTCTCTCACCCCACTCCTACATGCTCTCCCCGAGGCAACGGGGAGACCCCTTCCTCATCCTGCTTGTCTCTGTCCTGTCCTGTCTCCTACTTACCCCGGGCGATGCGCAGAACACGCATGATACGGATGATGGTGGGGTTGATGGGCAGAGCTGCATTGATCTCAATCTCCTCCAGTGTAATGCCCATGACGGACAGTAGCACAATGGCCAGGTCCAGCTGGTTCCATCTGTACAGCCGGGCAGTGGAAATGGGGAGGAGAACATAGTGGCTCAGGCACAGGTGCGTGCAGGGTCTTCTCCCAGCACTTCACACTCCTGTGGGGCCTACTATAATGTGTGAATACCCTTGCTTCTACGCATCCTCTATGGTGCCAATGAGTCTGCTTCCCCCTACACACATGCTTTTTTTCCCCTTCCTAAACAGGGAGTTGCCTGAGCTGAAGAAACATCTCTGGCCTATCATAGGGAAGGAGGCATGGACTCTGACTTTTAAGTATAAATCCTAAAATATCTAAATATCCTAAACTACCTTCAGGTGGCATTTGACCAATCTGTTGAGCTCTCTGAGCCTCAGCTGCTTCCTCTGAAAAGTTAGTATGAGGCAGACCATTCTCTATCTTCAGGTTACAGAGGGCCCACAGGAGATTAACGGAGACAACCTGTATCCATCCAATGAGATTTAATTGCTTCCTGTCCAGGGATCTATCTAGTCAGTAACTAGGAGTCCGTGACCATAAATAGCCAAATGTTACTGGCTCCTTCGCGTTGTTTCAAAGATCTAGACTTTTTCCCAACCGCTTTGCCCTAGTATGGCTCAGCCACTCACCGGTCCTTGAAGAAACGCCTTAGGCCAAATGCCACCAGCTTCAGCACAGCCTCCAGCACAAAGACAGTGGTAAACATGTAGTTGCAGTACTTGAGGGCTGTCTCTAGGGACTGTGGGAAAAAGAGAAGCATGGTCCAGGATTATGATCTGCCCCAGCACTTTTCTACAACCAAAGAGTCTCTGTCTTTTAAGTGGAGAGTTTAGTCTATTTACATTTAATATAATGCTTTATTCCTTTTTATTTATTTATATTCCTATTCATCTCTTATGTCTTTATGTGTGATATTCATTTCACATTGTTATTTCATTATTTGTGTTGGCCTGACCCAGTTGCTTCTCTTTGGACACAGTATGGGATAGTGGTTAAGGATCCCCAAACCAGACTGCATAGATTTGAATACTGGCTTAGCACTTGCTCCTTATTTAATCTGTGACCTGGGAAAGTGCTTGACCTCTCTGACACTTAGTTTCTTCAATTAAAAATTTAGAAAAGAATCCCAGTTGCCTATCAGAAAGCTTCTGTGATAATTAAATGAGCTAGCAATTCAGTGCTGGGCACAGGACAAATGATTGGTTGTTGTAAACTGAAATAATCCCATTTCTTCACATTAATTTGGAAATTCTAAAATTACTGTTTACTCTGCCATGGTTCCCTTCCTTTTGACTTTATAACAGTCTTCTCTGTCCACTGAAATACGATGCTAATTCTTCACTTGGAGACTTGGCTACATCTTTCCTGCCAACTCTGCCAAGAGGAGTCATTTAGAAAGTTCCTTCCCCTTAAACTCTTCTCAGGCATGCTATTTGACAACCACCCCAAGGATGCTTGCCATGGACCTGCCCCCAGAAAGTCATACCCTAGACCCAGAATACTCAGGGGCGGTGGAGAACCCAGTAGACTTTGAACACAATCTAAGTTCCAATTCTATCTCTGCTATCTACTCTCTGAGGCTCAACCTCTTCGTCTGGAATCCCCAGACAAAGGTTCTCCCAGCATTGACATTACTGTGAGGATTAAAACTCACACCATGCCTTGCACAGTCCATATTAACACACCATAACCACTTCTGCTCTAGGCTGCTCACCAATGCCACCTCCCCCCACACTCCTGGAAGGAATGGCTTTTTTCTTTCAAGCTTCTAACTCACCAGCATCTCCTCCCGGCAAGTGCCTGGCATAAGCACATCATGGAGGGACATCATGGATGCCGTAGTCAGCTGGCCCTCTACCCAACCCTGTCCCTGAGGTGGGATCCTGTTAAGGCTGGTTCTTACCATGAGACCTTAGACTAGATGGTGACCCCAAGACTCACTGTAGGCTGGTTGTAGTGCTCCAAGGACATGGTGACCACGTTGAGGCAGATGATGAAGGTGATGAAGATGTCCAGGTAGTGGCTGGTACACATGGAGTGGATGAGCAGCCTTGTGGGACAGTAGGTGGCATAGTAGGGCAGCCTCTGGGCCTCTGCAAGGAGCATGGGAGAGCGGCACAGACCATACAGGGTTGGACCAAGCAGAGAGAGGAGCACAAAGGAGGGAGAAAGCAAGAGAGAAACACGCTAGCTCATACCAGGTCCCGGATGAGAGTTAGTATTCCTCTACCAGGAGATATTGGGGGCAAGTAGCAGAGATGTTAGGGCAACATTACTTCTAAATACCCAAAAGGCCCATGATAAAGACTCTAGGTCTGATAGGCAGAGACAAGGGTCCTAAGGCTGGCTATTCAGGGGTGGATGACTGTCCCCAAAACTATACACAATTTGCATGAGGGAGAACACGAGGGGAGGTGTGTTCTGAAACTTCCCACTCAGTGATGCCCACAGGGAAGGCCACCTCTGTCTCTGCCTGCACTGGATAACCTGGGGCTTCACTCAGGTAGGCAATAGTGTCATTACTGATGGCCTCAGGTCACCTGCACAAGTAGATGCCAGGGAAAGGGGCCGGGCCATGGGCAGAAAATGGATTAAATCTTTTGTTCCCTTCCAGTTCCAAAGACTCAACAGGCCTCAATCAGGTCCCCACTAGGACACCGCCCAGTAGGCACAGCAGTGAGTAGAGAGACCCTGCCCATTCCAGCATCCACCATCTGCTCACTACGGCGCTTCTTTTCCAGGCGCCTTAGCCGCTTCTCTTCGCGCCTCCGGGCCTCTTCGGCCTCCTGGTGCTGCCGGCACTTGTGGAAGTTCTCCACAACCACGCCCACGAACATGTTGAGCACGAAGAAGCTGACAATGAGCAGGAAGGAGATGAAGTACAGCAGCATCCAGGGGTTGTGGTTGGTCACAGGCTGCAGGGGAGGCAGAACGAGGGCTGAGGAGGCTGATCTGCACAAGGCCACAGACACGCACTTGATTTCACCAAGCCTGGGGTAACAGGGTAGTTAGGGCAGCTTGCCTCCAAAGTGTAAGGTGAAAACAACACAGCATGGGAAATGTCTGGCCTGGGCCTGACGTGAGTAAGAAGGACAGCAAAAGGTCCCCCTTCCCTGCTCCTGTGCTTGTTTTCTGCATACATTGGTCTGTTGTCTTTTCATTGACCTTCCACACATTCACCCATACAAGCATTCATCTACCATCTACCCAACTCATCTATCACCCACCCACCTACCCACTCACTCATCCACCCATCTGCCCACTCATCTACCCATCCATTCATCTACCCACCCACCCATCTATCTGCTCACCCATCCATATTCACCATATAGCCTATCCATCATTCCATTACCCATCTACCCACTCATCCATTCATCCACTCATTATCTATCCAACCTATTTATATCTGTCCATCATCCCACCCCCTCATCCATCCGTCTGCCAGCACATCTCTCCATCCATAGACCCAACCAGCTATCCATCCACCCAGCCACTCATTCATCTTTTGGTTGTTGTTGGTTTGGTTTTTGGTTTGTTTTGTTTTTCAAAAGTGGCTTTCTCTGTGTAGCTCTGGCTGTCCTGAAATTCGCCCTGTAGTCCAGGCTGGCCTCAAACTCAGAGATCTGCCTGTCTCTGCCTTCTGAGTGCTGGAATTAAAGGCATGAGCCACCACTGCCTAGCCCCTTATCTATCTATGTATCTATGTATCTATGTATCTATGTATCTATCTATCTATCTATCTATCTATGTATCTATGTATCTATGTATCTATGTATCTATCTATCTATCTATCATCTACCTATCTATCTATCTACTTATCTATCTATCATCTACCTATCTACTTATCTATCTACCATCTATCTATCTATCATCTATCTATCTACTTATCTATCTATCATTCATCTATCCATCTATCCATTCATCCACTCACAGACTCATCTATGCACCTGTCCATCCATCTATTCATCTGCCTTCCCACCCACACCCATATCCAACTATCCACTCACCCATCCTCCCATCCACTCACCAGCCCACCCACTTATCCATCCATCCATCCATCCATTCATCCATCCATCATCCATCCACCAGCCTTCCATCCACTCAACCTGCACTCATCCACCCACCCTCCCACTTATCCATAAACAAAGCAGAAAACTGAGCAGGAAGCAGCCAGCTCAGAATAGTGAGTGGAATCCATCGCTAGGAAGAGGAGAGAGGCAGTCAAGGACAAAGGAACACTTACAGGTTTACTCATCACCACTGACCCTCCTCACCTCCTCTAGCTCCAGATCCAACCTGGTGGGTTCTAGGAGACTAAGAGCCAGAGGTGACTTCAGGTCCCTCCCCACCATCCTCATCAGCTGTGGCCCAAGCCATGCCCACCTGTTGGTCCACGGCAACAGCATCCAACCCATTATACATGATGTTCACCCAGCCGTCCTTGGAGGCCAAGACAAAGAGGGACATCAGAGCCTGGAAGACAAAGGAAGGGGTAGAGGTGACAGATGTGGGTACATCAGGTCTCTGCTGTTCTGCCTCTAGGAGACCCAAATCCAAAGAGGTCTCCCTGAGTAGTCTAGCTGTGCCCTTGACGGATGAGGCCTCTCTGAGCACCTCCTATGTGCCCACTGTGCACCCACGGCTGCTATTGTGAGTTAGAAGGTGAACTGGAGCCAGAGTCCTGAGCCACCATTTCAGTTCTAGTAGTAACTGGCTGTGAGATGTCCAGCAAGAGAGTCCATGAACTCCCATGCTCCAGCCCACAGCAAGAGCACAGGATTCTGTGAGGGGGCAGTGAGTCTTTAGATGGGATGCTTCCTGGCAAGCCTGGGGGCTGTGCCATTGTCACCCCAGGAGTCCCCAGCACCTAGAATCAGAAGCTTAGGAGCTCTGGGCCTCAACCCAGCCTCTGGTGTTAACTCAGGTATGAGAGTGTGGACCTGTGAGTGAGCATCAGGGGATCTACCACAGGCCACCAGCGGGGGTCGCCAGGGGAGACACCAGTGGGGGGACACCAGTGAGGGGGACACCAGTGAGGGGACACCAGTGAGGGGGACACCAGTGAGGGGGAACCAGTGAGAGGACACCACAGTGAGGGGACATCACAGTGAGGGGACATCAGTGAGAGGAATCCAGTGATGGGGACACCAGTGAGGGGACATGGGTGAGGGGGACACTAGTGAGGGAGACACCAGTGAAGGGGACACCAATGAGGGGGACACCAGTAAGGTGGACACCAATGGAGGACACCAGTGAGGGGGACACCAGTGAGGGGGACACCAGTGAGGGGGACACCAG
>LOJH01065955.1:0-10405 GCA_001685095.1 Ellobius talpinus | reverse complement strand
GTGTGTGTGTGTGTGTGTCCAGACGAGGAAATAGGTGTTCAGCTCTATTGCTTGTCCCTTCATTCTGTTCACACACAGTCATTTACAAACCTGGAATTAATTGACAACAAGACCCAGTAGTCCTGTCTCTGTCCCCCAAACCCCACTGGGCTAGCTACAGATGGGATCATTTCCATGGGTGCTGGTGTTCCCACTCTGTCCTCAGTGCTCTCATGCACGAGCCATCTTCCTGTCCCTATGATCTGATTTTGCTTGTCACCATCTCGTCTTGTTTCAGACACGGTCTAAGTGTGTAGCCCAGGCTGGCTTGGAACTTGATAATAGAGCTAGCCTCTAACTCGCCTGTCTGCCAAGGCTGGGACTTTATTTTCACCATGCCCAGCCCCATCTTGGTCTTTTAAAGGAAACTTGGGATGATATACTTAGAAGAAAGGCTCAGAACTACTTGGGCCCCAGGAATCAAAGGGAAAGTTGTCCCAGCTTCTCATGGAGGGGCATCACATTCTCAGGTATAAGCCTGTTTTGTTTCCATTAATGTGGCAGAAATAACTAGGGAGCCTGCTGGTTGTCTTCCTGCTTAAACATTCCAGTTTGGTCCAGCGAGGATATCTCCATGGCTCAAGAGAAACCACAGCGCCGGGCAGGTTTTTTTATAAAAGCAAATAACTCCGATGGGGAGCTGATGTGCTCTGGTCATGCTGGCTCTTGTAAGTTAGCCAGAGCCACTACCAGGGCCCAGCAGGCCCCTCTGGAAGCTGACCGCATAGAGCAGGTGTGCTCAGGATAAGGTCATGTAGCTGTGGGTGGATACGCTGACCTGTGCCTCCCCTCTCTCTCCAGTTGCAGTCCCACCTCATCCCTGGTCTCAACCTGGCTGCTGTAGGTCTCTTCCCAGCCTCATCCAGTGCCGTCCCACCACCTCCCAGCAGCGTCACTGGGGCTGCTCCCTATAGCTCCTTCATGGTAGGTGAAAGGATTTATTACCCAGGGACCCATGTGAGTGTCGGGGTTTGGAACATCAACAAGATGACATTTGTAGCCAGAATAGGAGCCAGAAGGAAAGTGGTCCAGCCAAGCGGTGACAGTAGCTTTCCACTTGGTTTTTTATAATTCCCCTTAGCTGGAAGAGAGCTAAAAAGAGTTCATGCTATCTTTCTGTGGGCCAGGGTGCAGCTGGGTACCCTTTTTTTTTTGAGCCTGTGGAGGGTGGAGGGACTCCTGGGTCCTGCCTCGCTCCACTCCCTGGTCCTTTGGTAAGGATTCCTCTGTCCTGGCAGCAGGCTCCCGAGCAGGAGATGGTACAGGTTTTCATCCCCGCCCAGGCTGTGGGTGCCATCATCGGCAAGAAGGGACAGCACATCAAACAGCTCTCGCGGTTCGCCAGTGCCTCTATCAAGGTGATTTGATCTGAGTTCTTCCAAGACTAATATGGACTCCAGCTCCCTTCACACTTTGGGGGAATGAAAGCCCAGTCCCTTGTGGGTGTCTTCAGTACTTGAGGTTTGCAGGCTACATGAGAGATGGTATTACATAGACAGAAGGCTGAAATTGCCACAAAGTAGAAGAACCCCATCCCAGACCCATTCAAAACCAATACCCCCACCCCTGCTGGACTCCAGCAGGTCTCAGTTTCCTGGTATGGGTTGTAGGAATCAGGTGGTGTATGTCTGTGCTGGTTGTCCTACCTCAGTGCATCCAGGATCCAGGAGAGCGAGGGGATTCTCATCAGGAAACCAGTGCTGATATACTCACACGTCCAGATTCATGGGTTTCATTTAATGGCATTTAAAGCTTTGTGTTTCCCCTCTGGACCCCAAGAGAGGTGTAACCACTACCTTCTCCTACCTAGTCATCACATGACTCCCTGCCTCTTGGCAGCACTCTGCTAAGAGCCTCAGAGGGGCTGCTGGCTGAGAAGTCTCACTGAGGAAGCATCTCTGAGGCAGTTCCTTCTAGCCTGCTGCCCATGCTGTCTTCACAAGGCTTGAGTGCAGACAGGAACTTGGGTTTGAGGCTTTTTGTTCTCCTCTCTCAGAATGGGCAATGGGAGGGAGCTAGAGGGGGTAGGGATGCCTTCCTCTGGAAGCACCCCCATCTGACCAACCATGTGTTTTATAGATAGCTCCACCAGAAACACCTGACTCCAAAGTTCGAATGGTTATCATCACTGGACCCCCAGAGGCTCAATTCAAGGTTTGATTTATATTGCTTTTCCACGATGGATACAGAGTAACTAAGGTTGGGAACTTAACACATGCAGGAAAAAGCCTGGGGCTGTCATGGCTTCTAGTCTTTTCTGCAGGATAGACAGCTGCAAAGCTGCTTTCAAAGCACCATCAAGTTTTAATCGCTGTTCATACCCACTTCCTTCCTCGCTTCTACATGCCCACTCAGGAATGCGAGAAAGAAGAGAATCTGGGGTGTTGGCATTTGATGGCAGCTCCCGTCTCCTTTGTGTCTATGCTGCTCCTGCTTCACTTGATCTCTGTGAGGCTTGGCAGGGTACTTTCTAGGTACCCAGAGTCAGTTGTTGTCCTTCACGGTTGTGATGCATTAGTTATTGCAACATCTCATAAGTTGTCCCAGGACCTGTGTTTATTCGGTTCTCCTTTAGGAGGGAGGTGGGAAGAGATTAGGGCAGGGTCTCCATATGTAACTCTAGCTGGCCCAGAACCAGTTCTGCAGACCAGGTTGGCTATGAACTTGTAGTGATCCTCCTGCCTGTGTAGTGCTGGGATATTCATGAACTCATGGGTCATAATCTGAAGGTCTCCAGCATTACAGGTAATCAGGGAACCATTGAAGTCACCGACGAGGGCTTTGTAACCACCTGCTTTATAGCTGGTTGGTCCTCCTAGGTAGAGTTCTGGCCACTTGGGTGGGAAAGGCTGGACTGGAGCCTAGGGCCTTTTACCCAGAGACATGACTGCTTTTAACCATGGCCTTCTCTCCCTAGGCTCAGGGAAGAATCTATGGCAAACTAAAAGAAGAGAATTTCTTTGGTCCCAAGGAAGAGGTAAAGCTGGAGACCCACATACGCGTGCCAGCTTCAGCAGCTGGCCGGGTCATCGGCAAAGGCGGCAAAACGGTAAGCTCCGAGGGCTGAATGCTCTAGACTTGGCTTCTACAACCCACCCTTTTGTCTAGTCTTCTCACTTTTATCCTCATTTGTCCAGTGACTTGATTCTACTTCCAGCCCCAGTGCCCTTCACCTACTCTCACCACTCTCCAGTCATCGTGGTTGGTTTGTTTTTTTTTCTTCTGTCTTTCTTTGGTGCTACATCTTGAACTCAGGACCTTGTATATATATGCTAATCAAAGCATTCTCCCACTGAGTTGCCTTCTGCCCCCTGTACATTTCATTGCTGGTGCTCTGAGCTTCTCTGGCTGTCCCACCCCTAGGTGAATGAGCTGCAGAACCTCACTGCTGCCGAAGTGGTAGTGCCAAGAGACCAGACCCCAGATGAGAACGACCAAGTCATTGTTAAGATCATTGGGCATTTCTATGCCAGCCAGGTATGTACCATGCTCCCCTGCCTCCAGAGGACTCAGGAACCAGGAGCAGAGAGAGGGCTCTCCAGGTTGATCTGTGTGACTTGCACAGGTCCTCGGCCTGATCAGCGCTGGGCTGGGCTGGTTCAGGTTGAGGAGTGGATGTGAGACTGTTTTCCTCTTTCACTCCATGGGCAAAAGCGCTTATCACCAAGCATGTACCCGAGTGCAGTCTCCGGTACCCATGTCACGGTAGCAAAGAACCAACTTCTGAAGATTATCCTCTGAATTAAATGTGCAAATGCACACAATTCAAAATTTAAAAAATTAGGTTATTAGTTTCCAAGTATATTATGTACAGTATATAATGATTGTATTTATTAAGTATTCATAGTGTCCTTGGTTGTTCTGAACCCCTTTTGCACTGGATAGGAAGAGCGTTCGACTTTGTTGATGGAATGATGACTGTAAACCCTGGATCCTTCCTGCCCGTCCTTTACCTTCTGGCCTACCATGTGGATGAGCCTGGCTTTCCACTCTTATCCTGCTTCAGCTCTCTTTTCTTTTTTAAAAATTGTTTTTATTGCTATATTTTTCCCCACTCCCCTTCCTTCCTCCCTTTTCCCCTTTCACCCTCCCCCTTGCTTCAACTCTCAGAAAGCTGGGGTTACATACATGTCCCTGTACCTGGCTTTGCGTCATTTGTAGCTCTTGTCCCTTTCCTACGCGTCACAGTGGTGGGTCTGAAGCCAGGGAAGCAGCGCCCATCCATCTCAGGTTCAAATTTGGTTGATCCTAAGCAAGGGGAGGAAGGGGTTTGACAAAGGGGCTCTCTCTTTTGGGGGGAGGGTTGGTTTTTGTTTTTTGAATTTCTTTGTGTAGCCCTAGATGTCCTGGAACTTAGCTCTGTAGACCAGGTCGGCCTCAAACTCACAGAAATTTGCTTGCTTCTTGCCTCCCAGGTGCTAGGGTTAAAGGCCTGTGCCACCACTGCTTGGCGACAAAGGGCTTAAACCCTCAAACATCAGCCCAGTGTTTCATCTTTATCAGTGAGCTGTGGCCCTAGGGACTGATTGTGTGGTTTGGACAAGAATCATGCTTTCAGCCCAACTCCACAGCACACCTTCTCTGCTGTGCCCCCGGTGTTGGTAGCTTTCTACTAAGATCTTTGAGAAACAGTGAGAACCATGGGAATGATGGCTAAGATTTTTGCTGGGACCAGCATTGTCTCACAAGCTTCGTGTCTAGTAAATCGTTCAAGCCCCACAAGAACCCCTTATTCAAACGAGGGAAATAAGGCCATAAGAATGGAAGTAGATCTCGGCTCACCCGGTGCCAGGTGCATTGACACTGCATTTCAGCAAAAGAAAGTGGAAATCTACGTGAAACTATCAATGCCAATGAGCCCTCCCCCTTCCTCCCTCCTGCTCTTCCTTGGGTCTTTCCCATTCAGTGGAGGCTGTTGAGCTGCAGTTGCCCTTTCTATTGCTGGCATGCAAAGCCTCCCCTTGGAGGGCCTCATCCTCCCTCTCCTTGCCTGTTTTCAATGCAGATGGCTCAGCGGAAGATCCGAGACATCCTGGCTCAGGTTAAGCAACAGCACCAGAAGGGACAGAGCAACCAGGCCCAGGCACGGAGGAAGTGACCGACTGCCCCTTCCTGACCCGATGGCTCCAGATCAGCAGGCAGGACGCGGAACTGGAGCGTGGAGGGCCAGTGAGCTCTTCCCAGCAGGCCTGAGAATGAGTGGGAATCAGGGGCTTTGGGCCTGGCTGGGGATCAGGTTTGCCCACTGTCTTGAGAAAAATGTTCCAGTGAGGAATCCTGATCTCTCGCCCCCAATTCAGCCAGGTGGCTACCAAGGCCTACCCCCTTGGAATGCTGCCCTTGCAATTGTAGCTTGGGTTGCTTTTAAACGTGGATTGTTTGAGGAAGTTCTCCAGCCTCCATCAAAAGATGGGTCGGCTCCCAGTAGGGAAGAGAAATAAAATTTCCTTCAGGTTTTATTAAACCTCAAAGGACGGTTTGTTTCTTGACCCCATAATCTTTCTAACCTGACTTCTTGGTTAATTGAAAATTTCTCCCATTCTCAATGCCTTGACCGATATCTTGCCGCTTCCTGTATTCATTTACACTGTCCTAGCCTTGTTACTATGGGGTGTGGTGGGGGCTGGAACACAGCTTTGTTTACAATATTAACGCTGGAGAACACCTGATCCTCAACCAACCAATGGGAACAGCAAGATAGAAGGAGAGAGATAATTATTAAGATATACTGATCCACGTTTAAAAGGAGTCCTTGGGCTGAGGATAGAGCCCAGTGGTCAGCACACTTGCCTAGCATGTTCAAGGCCCTGGTTTCCATCCTTGGCATCACAAAAAGAAAAACAAAGCACGCCCTTGTGGGTGAGCTATTATAGATCGCCATTTAGAAAAATTGGCACTGCAGAAATTTCCCCTGGTCAGCTGGGGCTTCCCCACAAGATTCCCCACTACGTTTATGCCCATCCAACCCTGTGGGTCCTTCATGGTGCCCTGGTATACATGGGTGGTACCGTGTGCTCAGCAGGGTGAGGGCTAATCACTGTCCCTGATTCCTATCATTCTCAGGCGGATTTTATATTTTTTTAAGTCTATTTTAATGATTGGATATATGAGCTCTGGGAAAGGGGGTGTCTGCTCCCTTTGATAACGTCTCAGTTCCATGGAGGAGTTGAGTGGCCCAAAGGTGCTCTCGCTCTAACCCGTGTGCTCTTACAAGGGCTGAGGCAGGCATTGTGGTCCCTGCCACGGCACTGTTTCCTTGTGGCAGTGGGACCTACAACCCAACCTTGAGCTCCTGATAAAGCTTAAAGTCCTTTATCTGGCAGACTTAGTCAATTGGAGAATATGCTTCTGTTTTTATTGTAGAGGAGTATTTAACTGACTGCTCACGTCTCCATGAATTGTCGATTGTTATTATGAAGGCCTGCCTGAGAACAAACTTCAGAATACCAGCAGCATTGTGCACAAAGGGGTGAACACACTTAATTTATTAATTTACCAGGCTCAATAAGATCCTGTTAGAAGTTTAGCCCTTATGGAGGACAGTGGCCATCAGTTAAGTGATGCTAGGCCTCCCCTCCTAATACTGTACTGATTGTATTGCATATTTGCCAGGTGATGCACTTTAGCTACCCTGGACAATACTATCAAGTGTGCTGGGAAGAAAGGAAGGCCTCTCTGCACTGGGAAAGCCCCTGCAGAGCCCCCCTCTTCCTGATAGGACAACAGTGACAAGCAACCGTGATGTGTGGGCGGAGTCAGGCAGTGCTGTGCTAAGTAAACTACCTCAAGGTGTGACTTTACCTCAGCAATGATTTCCTTTTGTTCCCCTAAACCCCGGTTTTTAATTTTCTTTTTTTTCTTTTTGATTTTTTTTTCTTTGCGGCTTGCTGATATTTTATATAAAAAAGAAAAAGCAAAAGAGAAGCTGATAGTCTTGAATATTTTATTTTTTTAATGAAAAGAAAAAATGAGAAAGTTATGTTTCATAATTTCTTACATGAGCCAGTAACTTTTAGGAGCTCTCTGGAGAACAGACCCTATGGGGAAAGGTGGGGACTGGGGGCTGGATCCAGGGGAGGAGTGGATAACCCCAAAGGGGTCCAGGGCCTTGAAGTAGGAGATAAAATCTAGCAGAGCTTGGACCCTTGGGGACCAAACAGCAGTGCCCACTAACCAGATGGCCTGTGGGCACCCCTCCCTCTCCTCCTGTGGTGGAACAGGGTCTCAGCTGGGTTTTCCCACCAGTGGTGCTGTTATTTTAAGATATTGCCTCCGTTTTATCGAGGAGAGAAAGAATAACTAAAAAATATAACTTTTTAAGAAAACCTGTATTTCTTAAAACATGGGAGAAAGACAAGGCCAGCCTCTCCCCCTCGAGAGACCGTCCTGGTTTCTCAATGCAGCGCTTTCCGTATTTATTTTTTGGTTATTGTTTCATTTCCATCCCACCTTGCTGTTCTTAGTCTGTATCATTCATAGACTGCAAGGCAAGCAGGTTGGCAAGGACTGCCCTCCCCCACCTCCCTGTCTCCTTAGGTTGGTTTGGATGGACCTGTTAGGTAGAAATTCTCGATTGAGGGTGGTGGGCAGCCAAGAGGGGAAGGGAAGATGGTGAACATGATTGGGACAGGGTTTTGCTTTGGTACGATCTTACCACATGGCCCCTGTGACAGCCCCTCATAGCCCTCGAACCATCTAGTCCAAAGAGGAGAAGCAGGAAAGTCTTTTGGATGGTAACAGGCCTGTCCCAGACACAAAGGATCTCCCAACTTCCCGTCTGGCTCTACATGCTTCGTCTCCAGACGAAGCAAACAATGTTCAGACATCGGCAGTTTAGTGATTTAAAGTGGATTTCTTGCAGCAAGCATGCTTTGATACCAGCTCAAGTGATCATGGGTGGAGGGGGAATCCCACAGTATCTTAAATGAGATTGTTGGGGTGTTCCATTCCTTGGGGGCCTGCTCCCTTCACACTTTCAGCCCAGATCCTCTTCCTTTGACTGATTGAGCCCCCAGAAGAGATCTGAAAGTATGGCAGGGACCTGAAAACTTACATGGATTGGGCAAAGTTCCCTTGTGGCTGGACTTGTCCAGCAGGAAGACTGTGAAAGTTGGCTTACTAGAAAGATTGATTTGGGATCAGAGGTCAGCGGAAAGGAGAAGCCTGGTCTGTCTAGGGTTGTCCTGTGACCCAAGGGCCAGATCTTAGCCCCTTTGCCCTGCTCATCACCTCTTTCCCCCCATCCTAGGTAAGAAAGCAACTATTACAATAAGCACTTGGGAGATTTGGATGGTATTGAGAAAAGCAACTTAAGCAAATGCTTCCATGCCCTAAGGTGTGTATAGAGAGGTGTATGTATTTGCTACACTTGTTTTTATGAAATGACCATCTCTTTAAGATTTTTTTCTTTTCAGTTCTTTGAAACATAAAAAGCCAAATGGTTTGATTCACTGACTTTAAAACTGTGCCTGCCGCTCACAGCATGGGGGCTTAAACCACCTTTGGGGTCTGGTTGCCTTTGCAGTTGAGTTCTAGACTCAGTTGTTGAAGGGGATCAAGGCAGGAGAGAACCTAGTTGAGGACAGGGCAGTTGTGTGGCCTTGACTCCTCTAGTCCTTTCTGTTTTCCATTTTCTCCCTGAGCTCTCCACTCTTGGGGAAAACTCAAGCCTCACTGTTGGCTGGAGAGACCCCATGTAAAACCCAGAGGACACTGGAGTAGGATGCTCCAGTTGGTTCTGTATGTCTGTTTTCCTTTGTGCCAAAGACAGGCAGACAGACAGACAGACAGACAGACAGACAGATAGACAGAGGCTGAGAGACTGTTTCTGAGACAAGCAGTGGCCGGCCATCTTTCTACATCTCTTAGGCCTGTCTTCAAGGGGGAGGGGCCTGGAGACAGTGTACACTAAAGACAAGTACCCACTCTTAAGCTCCTGGGGAATTTGGGAGTGGTGCTTGCCAAGGGCTAGGGAGCAGGAAAAAAGGGGTCCTTTGACTCCCTGTTGCACTTTGGGGAAGGAGGGACTATTTCCAGCTCCTGGTGGGACTGCTTTCCCCTGTCCCCACTGCAGAGATGGCACCATGGAATTCCCTTCAGGCCTGGCAGACTGGCAGTGAGGAGGGGCCTCAGTTAGCTCTCAAGGGTGCCTTTCCCTCCTCCCTTTCCAGACACCCTCTGCCAAACTGGGAACCATCAGTGCTACTAACTACCTCAGCCCCAGGGGGCGCCAAGCCTAACTGAGCCCCAGGTGGAGCTGGCTGGCGCCTTTAGGCAACTCTACTCCCCCTCTCTTGGGGCAAGGTCTCCTTTCCTTTCCCTGTTCGTGGGGGAGAGCCTAGTGGCTTTGCCATTCTAACCACACAACTGTTCTGCCTGTTTGTTGAAAGCCCAATAGAAGGAAAACAGCTCTGCCTGACAGGACATTGTAGGAAGATTGAAGAGATCTCAACGCCAGGGGATGTAAAAGCCATTTTCCTTCCAGATACTCGATGGTTTAGGTGCAGCATGTTTCTCTCGGATTCAGACGTAGAGTAAAACCAGCCGAAACTCCCTGTTTCTTTCCTTTGGATACATCTCGGTGAGGTTACAGGATATGGGAGAGGCCACGCGCCCGAGGGGTCTGGTGGATGGGTTGAAGCCTCAGCCCTGCGTGGTCTGCGGGCACCATTGCTGATGGCCTCGGCTGGTTGGATCTGGACTGACAGAAGAAGAGCGTTTGTTCTTCTGAAATAGCAGGAAGCTCCTGGAGCCCGTGTGTTTTCGTAATCCCAGATGATGAATGGTAACGAGTATGAATGGATGAACTACTACCTCAGTCCTTACAGTGAGATTGGAAACAAGGGCAGGGACTCATGCGTGAGGGTATGAATCCCAGCCAGAAGAGAGTTGAGGCTTATGCCACAAAAGGTTTGTCTTGGGGATTGAGCAGGCCTGCCAGGGTCCCCACTTATTGGTCGGGTTGGCAGGGTTCGTCATCGCGTCCCGTACCCCCCCTTTTCTGCTTTCCTCACCCATGCTTCACCCCTTTCACTCCAGCTTGTCCTTCCCTCACTTGTTTTAGCTTGGGCGGACAAGCCAGTGAGGAAAGGAATGGGTTCTTCCCTTAAGAGAGCTGGCTGCAGGTGAGTTCAGGGTCTGGCCTGAACTCCCTCGCTCGACTCCTATGTTCGGAAGTCCCAGAACCAGGGCCTCTACTATAGGGTTTCTTGAGTGTCCTCTACCTCCACTGAGCTCCTTCTCCGTGTGGGGAAGTTGGCTCTGGGGGAGAAGAGATGGAGCATGACCCTTTGCCCTGGGGCCCAGCCCAGTTATCAGGCTTACTCAGGCCATCTTTGTAGTTGGGGATTCCTAGCCCTCCCCCCCC
>LOJH01065952.1:0-10405 GCA_001685095.1 Ellobius talpinus | reverse complement strand
TTTATTAACCAATAAAAGTAACACATAGACAGATGACCCTCCTCCATCAGTGTGCGACTGTGGTTGGATTTCCATCTCTCCCTGGCTTGTGAGCCCCAGAATCGGCCACATGTGGACTGGACTGTGGAATCACTTACCTCACCAAGTCAACGCTGGCCAGACTTCTACCCTCTCAGCATTTGGGGTTGCCACTTCAAAACGATGCTTACAATAACAATATGTGGAGATATATATCGTATATATGCGTAAGAAGTCAGCTGAATATGGTTTCTCGTTTAGAACAAGGTTTCCTTATGACTCCCGAAGAACACTTAGTGTAAGCCTGCCAGCCTTCCCATGAATGTCCAGTTCTCTATGTCACACAATATCTCATTGTTACTCTCGTTTCTAATAAGGGGAAAGGAAAATTCAGGGATTTTGCTTATGTTTGTGTCAAACCTGCAGGCCCGGATCCAGAGCTGGCTTCTGTGAGTAGCTCATTGTCCACTGTAGAAACATAGGACATTTTTCATAGAGAGTTCCCAGTTTGAGAAGGAAAATGAAATGCCTGAGATTGAGCTTTTTTTTCACTAGGACATTTCATTCATCCATCCTCCTCTGGTATTTAAAAACTGAACGTTGTCAGTAAAGAAGGCTGGTGGGGGAGGAGCGTGGCTTGACAGGAAAATAAGTGGGGAAAGGCGCAGATATGAACAGTACAGTGCCTCTCAGGAGGTGAAGCCTGGAAACAAGATGGCACCTGTAACCCCCGAGGAGCCGGTTGTTGGAGCCAGGAGGGGTCGTTAATCCGCCATGGGAGCCGGCAGAGCCTCGCCTGTGTTTGGCCAGTTTGGGGCTGGCTCTGAATCGGGAGATTAAGCAACCTGCTGTTCCTGTACACACTGGAATTTCAGATCGGCAGAAACCTACTTTGCAGAACTGTTGCAACCCAACCTGGAAGCCAAGCCACTGAGTTGGGGCACACGAGGGAGTTTAAGGAGCTTGCCCAGAAAGGCTGATGCTTTGTGGCCATTCTTGGTGGGACAGGAGAGGATCAGCTCCAGTCCCCAGAGGGTATCCTTTGTGTGGGTGACGGAGTATATGCCAGAGCCTTGGTTTGCCTGATATCTCTGGGTCAGAAGGGGCCTTTTCACTTCCTGTCTTAAAGACACAGGTACAAGCAAGCTCTGAAGGCCATGAGTGGCTTATTGGACAACTTATCATGCACTTCACAGCACCGAATCTTCAGCTGGGGCATCTTGGGCTATTTGAACAGGGTTGAAATCTGACATCTATTTAGTGTTTCTTTTCTTTTCAACAATGAGACAAATGGCACATACGTATAAATGACAAAATCCTTTTTGAAAAAATAATGCAAACCTACCTACAGGAGAGGAACAACAACCAAACAAATTAAAAACTGATGATTTGAGTTCTTGAAAATCTGTAATCTGTAAGGGAATCAACCACAGCCCAGTGACTGGCTTTGTGTCCCCCAAACATGCGTTGCCCCTTTTGAGTGAAGACCTCCCAGTGTGTTTCTGTGTTTTCCTGCAGTAGTGTTGAGAGTACAAGGCCGGGTCCTTCCCGTCGGGAATCCGTGGCAGCTCTGCCTTCTCTTGTGAGATGGAGAACAAGATGGCGGCCTTCCTGCCCTGGCCTCTGTGCTGTGATGCAAAGGGGAAGGCACTGTTTGGCACACCACAGGTTAGATCTTTGGGTGGCTTTGTGGCCACCACAGACATATCTGCCCCAGGTTGTCTTGTTTACTCCTCCTGGGTGTGCCTGGGTCAAAGGTCACCCTGACATTACCTCTACAGTGAGTCAGGCCCTGAAAACAGGTGACCTGGGACTCTGGATCTGCTTTCTCTGTCATGATTTCTCCCTGAACAGTCAGTGTGCCTGCATTTTACGTGAGAGGACACAAAGTGACTCCTTTTGTCTAAGAGGATCACCCCAGAATCTGCATTGTAGCAATACCAGGGTTCAGAGGTTAGTGGGTAGATTTAACATGGGGTACTGAAGGACCCATTTCTTTGCCTTTCTGATTTCAACACTGATTCCCCTCCTCTTCCATCGTAGAAGGGAACTAAACTGTAAGTGGGTAGAAGGTGACTTGGAGAAAAACACAGGGTGGCCCCTGAGAATCCACTGGTCAAAAGCCTTTCTGTTTCAGTCACTGTCAGACCGTGGGGGCAGATGCAACACAGTCACAGGCTTCCTTTAAGGGACTAGGTGGGCCTGTTCTTGCATTGTGTTTCTCAAGACTTGATCTCACAACAACAAAAAAAATTAGGTTTTTTATGAACTCTCTACCTCAATTCTACAGTTAACAGTTGATAATCTCTATCCAAATCAGAAACAAGAGGGAGCCCCTGAGGCAGGGGGAGCAAGAGGGAACTCAAGAGTAGCAGACTTGACCCTCCCCTTGAGTGACACTAGTCCCAGAATCTGTGGTGATATTCTTAATGGGACAACAGCCTTTCACTCTTGCCTCTTCCTATTTCTGCCCCTTTGGGGGAAAGTGTTCTTCTATTGTCCTGCCCTCCTGGCTCATCACCAAGAGAAGGGTCTGCCTTCCAAAGCACTCGTGTTTGCCTAGCCAAATTCCACTTTTGCCTTCAGCTTGCAACATTTAGACTTACGCTAGACCGCTGCCTGTGGGCAGAGTGCCGGCTGCTGCTGGCTTTGGAAAATATCATGTGCATCTTATTGTAACAGAAGCAAAATAGTTTTGGCAGAAGAGCAATAAAAACCTCGAAGGGAAACACAAAATGCCTTCTAAGTGCTGCAGAGAAGGTGGCAAAGAGGAAGGATGCCGCTTGGATTTGTAACACACAGGCCACGCTTGCTTGGTTTCAGCTAATCCCTCAAGTGAGCCAAACAGTTACAGCGTAAGGGAGCCTGAAACACAGAAGCCGAGGAAGAGACCTGGGTGCGTGTGGGCTTAACTTGGCATTCACCTTCATTGGAAATCCTCCTGTTTTCATTGAATAATATATGAGGTGTTCTTTTTTTACATTCTTATTCCTTGAAATTTCATAGATGTGTTCAATGCATCTTCATCATATCCACCCCACTCCCTTCCTCCAACCCCTCCTGGATACCCTAATATATTTCTCTTCCAGATTTACATCATCTTTTTTTCCCCCTAGCCCACTGATACAAGAAATTCTCCTTTATTAGTGGATTTGATTTGCTAGTTTGGCCAATTGATTTGCAGAATGTAATGTAGCTCAGGCTGGCCTCAGACTCCCAGGGTAGCTGAGGATGAACTTGAACTCCTGCTTCATCTGGCTCTACCACAAGTGTCAGGATTACCTGAGTACCACCACGACCCTTGCCTACAAATAGATATTCTAAATGTGTTTGTGAGTGTAGCCATAATTTAGCGTAGTCACATCTTAAACATGAGTAAATTATTTCAAACTCTTCAGAGGAGAAATAAGCCAGGCCTTGTGGCTCATACCTAGGAAGCTGAGGCAGGAGGATTGTCATGGGTTCAAAGTCATCCTGGGCTACCGGAACAGAGTTCCATGATAGTCTGAACTATAGAATGAGACCCTATCTCAACTACCCCACACTCTTTGAGTGACTTACATCTGTTGCCACTGGCACCCCCGGAAAGGGAGAAAATCTTTTACCAATTTTAGTTCTTTGTCTCTGTGTGCCCTTCATCCATTCCAGAAACAACCTCTAGGTAATGCTAAAACCAGAGACGTCTCAGAGCCAAGGTGCCAGGCAAATAGTCACCTTCCTAAGCCAGTGACCGTGACTACCCCAGTGCTATTGCTGTGGTGTGATTTACTGTGCCCAGTTCCTGTTACGTACACGCTGATGCTCTCGCCACTTCCAACCCCGACTGTGGCTTGGGTTATGTGGCAGGGTGCTCTAGAGAAACAGAACCAAGAATGGGTGCGATTGTAAGAGTGAAGTCATGTGATCAGCCACAGCAGCCATCTGCAGCAGAGAGCCAGGGAAACGTTCAGACAAAACAATTTTTTAGCCCTAACAGCACTCCTGGTGTGAGTCCACATCAGAAGGCTAGGATCTGGAATCTAAATCCATGGCAATAGCAACAGAAAGAACACTCTGGAAGGGAGGCAGCGGCAAGTGTCCTCCTGTTGCCCCACCCCCATCTCTGTCATGGAGGCAGAGGGGTGTGCCCAGATCTAAGATGATATTTTCATTCATCCTGACCCCACATCCATCTTCCCTGGAAAAACCCCACAGACACTTGCAGCCGCGTGCTTCACTGGTTCTCTAGGTGACCCCAAAGCCACATGTGATGACCTGAATTAGCCACCCCAGGTTATTAGCCCTGGAGCCGTGATCAGCAGAGAACTAGATGGTAATTGTGCGATAAACCAGTCACAGGGTCTTCACATGGCATGGGTTGGAGCAGCCGTTCTCACCCTGTGGGTCAGGACCCTTTCACAGGGTCGCCCAAGACCATCGGAAATCAGACATTGACACTAAGATTCCTAACAGCAGCAATAATGTTACGGGGATCACCATAACACGAGGATCTGTACAAAGGGTCACAGCATTAGGGAGGTTGAGAACCACTGGTTTAGAAGTCCTTTCAGGTGAGCAAACTTAGGAAAAGGTTAGTGTGGACACTATCCGTATGTGTGTGTGTGCACACGCGCACGCATGCGTGCACCCATGCGTGTGTGTGCATACACACACAAGCACACACACACGAATGTTAGGGAGGGAGATGAGCTACAGTTGAGCTGTTTCGCAGGGCTCCCGTGGATCTGGACCAGGCTGCCATTGCATGTAAAAAATCTTTACATAAGGTGTGTCTAACCCATTGTTCGTTCTTCTCTTTTATAAACATGTGGCCCAAGCACCCCTGTGATGTACTTTTTGTAGAAGAATGTCTTTTTGTAGCTGCAGCTTGTTCTGTAGGAGTTCAAACCATTGTCAGAAGAGTCCCCTGAGGCTGCTGCACTCAGTTCTCCTTGGCTTTCATGGCATTTTGGGTGAGGAAGAAGTAGCCAACAGATCGGTTTCAGATGCCGTGGGTATGTGACTTTGAAATGCAGAGACAAATCGGTTTGGCTTTTCCTGATAATGAATCCTTTTTTGAGACCCACAGTTGATATGACCTGAGGGAGTGTCACTTTCTCTTGGTGAGAAAACCATCCAGAAAGGATGCTTACGGTCTGAGACTGCCTGTTCCAGAAAGGACAGTTAAGAGCTCAGTGTCAGCCGTTGCTCTAAGGCTACATTTGTTTGGAAATGGCTGCGCCAGGGGAACAGCACACTGCTTTGAAGTGGGATCATCAGGGTTGCTCTGTGCAATGATGTTCTGAAAGCAAGCAGCATGGCATCTCTGCTTCAGAAATATTAGATGCCAACTTAGCATTGGATCCTCAGTACTCATCAGAATACACTAGTACTCATCTGTGTTAGGGGCTTGTGAAGAGCAAGCCAGGTGAGCCAAGGCCCCAGGGTAACTGCAGCAACTATCAGAGGAGGAAGCAATTGGATGACGGATAGGGGGCATGCTGATCCTGATCACATGAGAGCATAGACACCAGGGGTGGCATTTCCTTTCTTTTGTACAAGATCCTGAAGCATCCTTCTAGATTCTATTAAGAAACTTAAGGGGGTAGAGGTGGGAAGTGCCCTGAATCCAAAGAGGGGAATATTTGATGTTTATTGTCATTCAAATGTAGTGTTTCCTGAGGCAGAGGCTGGCAGATCTGAGTGTGAGGCCAGCCCGATCTGGATAGTGAGTTCCAGACCAATCAGGGCTACACAGTGAGACCTGGTGTTTCCACTTCCGGTAGATGCAAGCAATATATATACAGTAGCATCAAAAGTGACCGTGTCTTTTGCCATCAGTGGTTGTGGTACATGGTATTTAAAACAAGTGTGTCTCAGTATATCTGTGTTCATTCTGACGTTAGTTCCCAACTAGGCCAGGACACCTGTAATCCCAGCACTCTGGAGGCTGAGGCAGAAGGATCTCAAGTTTGAGGCTGGTCTGTATATACTAGAACCCTGTTTCACAGGAGGTGGAATGGAGACGTGGGGGGTAGGAAGTCCGCTAATAACCTTTTGCCATCTCTTCAGATTTAATGTGTGAATGAAGCAGCACACCTGGGTTACAGTATCATGCATCTTTAAGTATTCATAGCATTGTAATTCATTTAACTGGTCTTCTCTTTATAACTATGTATTTTACACATTTAAAGGTAAATATTGTTTTAATAGGACTGGAGAAGAGGGTTCAGCAGTTAAGAACACTTGTTGCTCTTCAGAGGACCTGAGTTTGGCTCCTAGCACCCACACTGGGTGGCTCACAACCATCAGCTAACTCCAGCTCCAAGGGCTCAGACACCCTCTTCATGCCTCTTTTGATGTACACACATATACAGAGATAGTCAGAGAGATAGAGAGAGATTTTAAATACTGTTTTGAGACTGATCTAACCAGAGAAATCCAAACAAAATATAGAGGAGGTCCCTATCCTAAGTGCTAAAACTGCTTGGTGTGTGTGCTTAGATTTTCATTTGTGGGGCAAGAAAAAAATTAACCAAGGACACATTGTTGGATCCAAGCCTATCAGTCACAGAGGAGCTTGAAACAACATGTTGGCTTGTTTAGTAAGTCTAGGGATGGGCTGGAAGTTTCTGCTTTTCTAAGTAGCCAAGGTATGGCATTCAGTGATCCAGATGAAGGCCTGGCTCCCTGAACCTCAGTTGCCATAACTTTAATATACCTCAGCGTGGGTAATAGCTTACTTGCCCTAATACTCACTACAAGTGGGATTGTCCCAGCATGGGGAAACATTGGAGGAAGCCCAGCAGCCAACTTCACTGACTTCAGAGGATGTATGTCACCTCGTTTGGAGCCCCGAGTCGTGGCCAGCTTGAAGCACTGAGTGGCAGCGCAGTTTGTAAGGTAGGCTAGCAATGTGGACACCTGTCTCCCCGTGTGGCTGATGAAGTCTGCAGTCTACAGCTGCGACCTCAGAAGGTTGTTTCCTGGGCTTTTCCAGACAGGCGTGCGCCACATGAGCCGGGAACCATGAAGCAATGCCTGTCTGCAGCTGATGGCCTCCACCCACGTGCCTGGGAGAAGGCAGTGTTAACACCAAACTTGCTACATGTGGGCTGGTCAGGTGCTGTGCATGGAGGCGTGTGGCACGTGACTTCTTTCCCAAGGGATGTTTAGTTAAGCTTTTCATTAGCTGATACAAGTTGTAGGATGTTGGTAGACATTTAAGGGTAAGGCCCTTCAGTGGCAGGGGGGTGGGGTTGAACTTCCACCCAGATCTGACAGGCCATCTCCCAGGAGTGTGCTACTGGCCTTGGCGAAACTACTTAGGTCATAGTCCGCTGTGATTTAAAGTGTGGCCACGGATGTCCAGAAATCCAAATTTGTTTGGACACTGCAAGTTATCAGCTGCCTCAAGACAGATCCCACAGACACGGGCACCAGCAAACCCTAGCCTGGTTTGTCCAGAGAGTCCCAAGAGAGGCAGAATCTTTCCCATGACTACATGTGTCTACTACCTTCCTTCCTCTGTTGGTTCTGTCATTTTGTCTTCTCTGGAGAGAGATCCTTGGCTATAAGGACTTCACATGGAAAAGGTCCTCAGGGTTGTTCCAGAAATCAAGATTTAGTGTCTGTCAGCATAGCTAGGGCTGAAGAATCATCCCAGGGTTCTCAGTGTTTGAACTGCCTTTTCTGGAGTCCCTAGCTACCCTCCCTCCTACCCCAACTCCATTCTTCTTCGCTTATTCTTCCTTCCATGTGGATTGCTGTCCTGGGTGGGATCTGAGTGTTTCCTGGGCACCCTTATTTGCTCACTTTTTATTTATTCATCGAGGATTGTCTGTGAGGAGAGGAGCTGGGGAGCTGGAACTCTCACAGCATGGTCTTCATTCACTATTCAAGCCTTTCTACTATGGGGCAATTCCACATATCCCCAAGAGACCCCACAGCTTTGAGAAACACAGGAAGCCCCACCACCCAGAAGATTCTCTCTCGTGAGTTTTATATTCATGCACCACATAGCCATATTTCAGTCAATGACTTACTGCACGTATGATGGGGTCACTTTAAATCATAGTCTAGTGACATCATAGCCACCTTACTTTGAATAAATACTATGATGTCCACACAAAGACCAAATCATGAAATAATGATAATGTATTGCTCAGGACAAAGGCATGTTACGTGGGTTGTCTGGGTTTTTTTTTTAACAGTTGATTTATTTTGTGGGCATATGTGTGGAGGCACACATATAAAGGTCGGAGGTCAACTGTCAGGGAAGCACATCATTTCTCTCCTTCCTCTATGTGGGTTCTGGGATCATATCACACTCAATTGTCAGGCTTGGAGAACGTTTACACTTTGAATGATCTCATTGGTCCCAAGCAGTTCTTGATTGTACAGTTCTCTGCAGGAAGAGTTCTGAGTTGTCACTATGGCCCTGATCCCTAGAACGGTTCTGAGTGTGGTTGCCCCCAATAGGCAGTTCATGAACTTGTTTGCTGGTCCTGCCCTGTGTGTCTGGGTGGGTGTAGAACCCTGGCTGTGCAGAGGAACTCTGCATGAGGCCATTCCAGAATGTCTTTGTGGCATTGCCAACTTATCGCCAATGAGTAATGTGTTCAGGGGAGATCTCATGTCTGAACTATACTTTTCTGTTTGGCTTAAACATTTTATGTAGTGAATATGTATCACTGTACAAAGCAATGTTTTTATTTTATTCAAATAAGACTTGACAAGTTATTCACTTAATTAGCCAAATTTGGAAACCATTACTGTAGACTCATTAGCCCAGGCCCAGAGCCCTAGTTTTATGAATGAGGAGAATCGATCTTTGAAAATGCCTGGCTGTCACTAGGAGCACCAGGATGAAACAGACTAGAGACTGTGGGGTTAATATATGAAGAATGTGCCCCTTGGCTCATCACCTAAGCTGTGGGGCATCTTATTTCTGGGGTATTGTTGTAGAATTGTGATGGTCAAATGCCCACACATGTGGGTTGCTGGACTAGATACAACCTAAACTTATTCCTCCATTCTAGGCTTAAACTCAATGACATTGAGCACTCTGATGTTCCCCCAGCTGTCAGGCTGTGACAGTCAGCACATCCACTGGGCTCTTATTTGATTGCTTTACTCCTTAGTATCTAACTTCCTCGAGTGAGAAGGGGGAAATCCATCCCATGAAAAATAACATGAAAACCACAACAGCAGCAAAATTCCAGTTCTGAAGTGGCAACAAAATAATGTCATGGTTGGGGGTCCCCAGAGCATGAGGTCGCAGCCTTAGGAAGGTTGAGAACCACTGCTCTATATGGAAGCTCTGTATGCAGAAGCAACACTTTCTTAGGACTCAGAGCCCAGTGGGAGTGGAGAGGACGACTCAGGATTCCCATGGAACCATGACTTCCTCAATTCCTGGTTACAGTGGCTCTGTCACCCACTGATGAATCATTTCACACCCTCTGCCCTTTCCGCAGTCACTTTCCCACTGCACTCGGAGCAGATCCTGCAGGTGAGCAAGTGTGTACAAGTCCCAGGACATTATTCTGTGTGCCCTAGGCCAGTGCTGTCTCTGTTCCCACCTCCTCTGTTGTCCTGGGCGCCGAAAACCTTCCAGATCTAGCCTTTTCAGAGTGAGACGTTTGGACTTTGTGTTCCAAGTCTGATTTGAAACCAAAGAGTTTTTAATATCTATGAAAATTGGCTGCAGATGTTCAGCAAATATCTCCCTAAAATAAAGTTTTATTCACCCCCGCCCCTCAGGAAATGGTCCTGCTCAGCCAGGAAGAAATACTTAGTTCATGGTAATTAGCCTCTGTGTTGCGCATTCACTAGTGTCTCCACAGAGCTGCACAGTTTAGAGAGATGAGATTCAGAGAGAAAATGTATATAAAATATAAAGAAGGATTGGAATAAAATAAAATGTGACTTCGTCATATGATAATAGATATGTATGTTTATGTAGCGGAGGTCAGCCAATGCTATGAGCAGCTATAGGTTGGAGTGGTTGGGAAAGAATTCATGAAGGAGGTTGTTGTGAGTTGGACTTTGACTCATAAGTGTGTGGGCAGTTACATGAGTTTTGTGAGCCTAAGCACTGAGAAGAAGGGGCCTGAGGAGACAGCATCCTGTCACCTCGGCACTCAGACTGGCCACATGTGGCCCAAAGATGGAAAAAGGGAAGATTGAAAAGACTTTAGCAGAACCGAACACAAGATTGTATTAAAATTTTAACACGGGCAAATTGCATTCAGTGGTTTCTGTTGTTTTCAAGGGCTTTAAGCCTGTTTCCTGCTGCTTCATTATTTCATAGATTTCTTTCTTTCTTTCTTTCTTCTTCCTCTTCCTCCTCCTTCCTCCTCCTCCTCCTCCCTCCTCCTCCTTCTTTCTCCCCTCCTCCTCCTTC
>LOJH01065951.1:0-10405 GCA_001685095.1 Ellobius talpinus | reverse complement strand
GGACCTTGGGAGCTCAGTCCAGTGCTCCAATGTGGATCTCTGTCTCTATCTCCAGACATTGCCAGATGAAGGTTCTATGGGGATATCTCCTTGGACACCTGGGAACCCCTTATTTCAGGTTGACACATAAGACCAACCATCACAAGTTTGTCCCTTTGTCAATTCTAATTCCAAACTATCAATGTCTGAATCACAGCATTGCACTCCTGGTCCTCATAGGCTCAATCCTATGATCATGATGCAAAATATATTCATCCCAACATCAGAAATTCCCATAGATATAACATTCCCAATATTATTCCAAAGGTCAATGCCTCCTCTAATCATCAAGGAAATATCTTAACTGTGAGTTCTGGTAAATGTATGTATGTTATTTTATAAAAATAATATATAATAAATATTTATTTGTTTATAAAATCTGCATATAAAATTATAATCACATATAATATGCATGTATATAAAATAATCTAAATGTAATATTATATATTTCCCAAAGCTTAGTTATATTTATACAGTTATGTAAATATAGTTATACAATATTAATATATAATATGTTATATAATAATATGATTGTTTTATATATAATTCCAACAAACAGTGAAAAATAGTAACCTGTTCCCCTTCAAAAATAGAACTGTAGCAAAGAAATATAAGGCTAAAGCAAGTATGAGCCATTAGAGTAACCAAACATCAAATTCTTCAGCTCCATGTCTGTTACTGAAGTTCATTATGGAATCATGTAAATTCTGACAGCCTTGAATAACTGTATCCCTCATCCTGTGCTACATGTGGCATACATAGTCTCTCTCTCTCTCTCTCAGATAAGTTTTACTCAAATCACAAAGCCTTAATCCAGCCAATAGTCTGCAGTCCTGGGGTTTCCACTGAAGCTTAACCTTAACCTTCACTGTTTTATTCAGTGACCTCCAGGACTGTGATCACAGGAATCTGACTTTAGCACCTATTCCCTGGCTTTGGTGGTTTTCTGGGACTTTGGCTAATGTCTTCATGAAACTGAATTTGTATATCTTATATGTCTACAAAATTAATAACATGTAAATAACACTGTCAAGTTTTTTCCCATAGGCTTGCCCCCATGGACCATGTTACTTATAAGATTAACTTTGAGGACAAACAACCTTGTACAGCTCTTTTCAAGTACTAAATAACTATGGTGGCGTTTTCAATTTAGGATTTCTCCTTTCTAATGATTTTTTGTTTTCAAAAGTCCAAGCCTTAATGGGTGAGGACCTGATCTCAGACTAGCTTACTAATTGTCTTATTGTAGCAAGAGGTTTCTCTTAATGTTTCTATTTTGCATTTATTTTTACCTTATCTGCAACTTGAAACCTATCTTCCCCTTTTCCTTACCAAAATGGACTCAAATAAGAGTTAAATTAAATAAAGTGAACCTTATTCATGTACATGGGTTGCCTACCCCTAAGGTGGGGTAAAAGAGAACAGCATCAGACACAGGAAAATCAAGGTTTTTAAACTAAAGGTGTAAGGGATTTCTTACTCAAATATTTGATAAACGCATTAGTAAGATTACAGAAGGAAAATATAAACATAAGAAGTTGGTGATATTAATCTCCTAAAACAAAGACATGGTTACAAGGTGGCTATTGCAACTTCTTTAAACAAAGGCATGCAGGCTTTTTCCTGGAACAGGCAGTACATAAATATTTGTAGTTAAAGATACAGGTGGAGCATAGCACGATCTTCGAGAACAGAGATTTAACAAAAATGCCAATGAACCTATTTTGTTTTTATTATAAGATATTTTCCACACCTAATATGGAGGCAGCCTCGTTTATCATTGCTCCCTGCTCTTATGTGTCCCTACCAAATCCTTGATAGTGTTTTAGCATTCTTTATCTGGGCAGAAACAAAATTTATAATTCACCAAAATATGCATGGCTCTATTGTATATCCTTTTATTAGCATAGAAAGAATGCATTTAAAAATCCTATAATACCATTTAGGTCTTGCATAGAGCAAGTCAAGTGCTCTATCACACCATAGAACTATTTGACAGGTACCTTTTGAGGTATTCCATTAGGCACCATATGTAGCTATTTTGTTTTCTTTGTTAGGAAATTTCCTTTTGATTTAATAGCCCAGCATTTTGGTCAGGATAAGGCATGATATATGTTTTTTTGTAAATTTTTTACATTTGAAATTTGGGTGGCATTGACAGGCCCCAGGTAGTCAAAATCAAGAAGAGGATTCAGGCAATGGGGAGTTTATCAGAAGCATCTAGTTTTCTGAAATAGCTGAAGAGATAGGGGTTAATTACATTGATTACACTGGTTCACATCACTTTCAGTAGATACAGGGATCTCTGCTTTTATAGGGCTGCCTGGGGTTGTAGTGGTGTAGATCAATATTGGAGTACTTTGTAGTTCATAGCTGATTATTGGATGGTGTCTACCAGTAGAGAATAAATTTTTCAAGATGAGTATAGACTATGAACAATAGTTAAGATTAAGGAAAATCCACAATTAGATTTTACTCATGGTCCTGATAACTAGGAGAGGGGATGAGGCTCAAGAACAGGGAAGAAAGAGTGGAAAGGGGGGGTGATGAGTTTGTCTTCAAGAATAAACACATAGGAAACTTTAGGCTATTGATTTAAATTTAAAATTTGGAATTTGGAATTATGATAATGGTAACAGTGGTGTACCAGCGCTAGATTAATAGCTTATCATAACTCTGCTGATTAATTTTAAAACTCTGAACTTGAGAAATTTTGTATGATAATAGCATAGAGGGGTAAGAAACTAGAAACATCTTTCACTTCATTTAAAATTATTTTTTTCATATATTTTAACTTTTATTTATATACCTTAAACAATTTTCTTACATCTTCATAATTTATTTAGACTTGTATACTCTCAATTGTTTAACAATTACTTCAATATACCTTAAAATATTTTTAGACCTTTACAACTTATATCATCCTTACATTTTTATTCAATTATTTATCATTAGTCATATATAGGTGCTTGATTACTAAGAACAGTCATGGCAAGGCAAGTTCTTCAAAATAAAGGAACAGTAAACATTCACATCTGAAACTTGTTTATCCTTTCATATGAAGCCTGTTATCAAGGCAAACCTGTCTATGAATTTGCCTTTTAGAGCATGAGACCTAATAGCTTTCCAAAAATAAGACCTAGTATTTTTACATGGAATACATTTGAAGGCAGAGATATCAGGCGCTTAACAGAAATCTCACACTGGCTTATAACTGAGAGAGAGAAAGTTATTTATTTAGGGAAAAAACTTACAAATCAGGATTCTCTGCTTCAACGATGGATGGAGATTGGATCCAAAACAAGCCAAAGGAGCACACAGGAACAAGGGGGGCGGAGAAGAGAAGGGTTCTGCATCCAGGTAAAAAGTCTATGAGACCACACCCAGAAGATGGGTAAACCTTCCTGCAGCATACATTAGCCAAATAGCTCCTTCTAAACTGGTGGGGCTACAATTATGTGTCAGTGCCATCAAAAATCTGA
This sequence comes from Ellobius talpinus, assembly GCA_001685095.1. Taxonomy (NCBI): domain Eukaryota; kingdom Metazoa; phylum Chordata; class Mammalia; order Rodentia; family Cricetidae; genus Ellobius; species Ellobius talpinus. The sequence continues at coordinate 6,884 of LOJH01065951.1, read as the reverse complement.
GAAGACAAGCATAAAACAAGTGGCCTCTGTTTCAATTAAAATGACAGAGATTTATGAGCTACCTGGATGGTTTTCCTAGGCCCCTATGGTAATCTTTATGTTTTCATTGGGGTCAGAGGTACTACTAGGTCTTCATCTGTCACATGGGGCAACATTACATATTTAGCGGCTGCACAGATTAGCATAGGCCTTTGGCTGCTAAGAGATTTTCCTGTGGAGGAGGAAACAGAAAATTGACCTACTGTGGAAAGGCAGATTAGAGCAGTCAACCCAATATTTCCACAGTTTGGGCAGGAACCTAATGGTGGGCCAGGTTTCTGGTAGTTTTGCTAGTGTCTACTATTACCATAATCCACATAGGATGATTTATGCCCTTTCATTTACCTTGGAGGACTTGGGGTCACTTCCAGGATCTAGCATTTTTGTCAGTTATGGGAAGTTTTTTCCATTAACTATTTTAAAGACCATATTCATCAGAGAATATTTGAGAGACATCTATTAAGGATACATCTATTAAACAATTATTTTCAGTTACTGACTTTGAGCGTGACCTGGAATATATATATACATATATATATATATATGTATTTACAAATATATTTATAATGTATATAGCACTTGTACTTAGCATGACTACAAGTTCAGTTTTCAATATGTTAAACAATTTAATTATTTATAAGGTGGCTGACAACATGTCTTAATCATCTTTATCAGGTTATAGCAAGTCAGTAACTTTTATATGACATTAAGATTTACATTTTCATCTTTGTTAAATTAGATTTAAAAATTAACATTTTTGAACTAAGACACTTTTGTTGTCAAAATAAAGTGTTAAATCACATATAAAGTCCACTGGGAGACTTGAAACCTTTCTTCTCTAGCCCTTTCATTGTCACCATTAGAAAACATTGTAATTCCTTGAATGATTCAATTTATCAATGTAGCTAAATTTTGGCAAAGTTAACAATGACAAGGAAAGTTGACATATATTTTTAATTCAGTTTTTGTTAGCTTAAATAGACCATAGTAAAGAAAAGATATTTTAAATATTCTTTGTTAAACTGTTTAGGTCATTGTTTTGCTGTATCATAAAATAGGACTATCACAGTAGTGTTTAGTATTTGGTGTTCACAGTTGTGGCCCTAACTCTTTAATTTTTTTTTCTTTTTCTGACTTTATTAGTTGGCCAGTGACTTCATTGAGTGTTTTAGATTTTAGTGTAGCCCTGAGCCTTTCTCGGGGTGAGCTTTTAAGCATGAAAAACATGTTTTGAGTTGACATACTTCAGTTAACAAGAACACTTAACCAGAAGCAGAACTACAGAAGTTAAAAAGCAGAGTTAGTTCCTTTGGAGACTTGCCCAGAACTATCATCTTTGATGGCCTTTATTTTCATTTTGGCTGGTGATGTTGTCAAAATTCTGGGTTTTACAGTCTGAATGGTAAGATTATCTATGTATAAATTTCTAATTTTTAATCCTGTGTTATGTTTCAAATCAACCTTTGTTATCCATTTTATAGGTTTTACCCATACCAAGTAAATCTATAAATATTGAAGTACAGAAAATTGAAGTAATAGTCTTACAAATCTTGTGATATAATTCCTATCTTAGTGAAAGCCACACTTCCTTGCCTTTTTTATGTTATAAAGTCAAGAGAATAATCACACATAGGACAGAAACTCCCCAACTCTAGACTCAGTTTTTCAATAAAGAGAACAGCACAAAACAATATTTAATTTTATCTATACCCAAAAAACATTGGTTTCCTGTTAAACTGAATACAATGACCAGAAGACTCAGAATCAAGAAATTTTGAGTCCTGACCATGAATGTAAACATGACAAATGGCAGTGGTGACTGACAGCAGTAAATTTGGGTCTGGACATGGTGACATGGTGAATGTACAAAGCTAGTTAGGGAGGCATGTTGAGGTGTCTTTGGCAGAGACAGTTTGTTTATTCCCGGCTGCCCAGCCTCAAAATAATCATTCAGAAATTTTATTATTTTCAATACTGTTTGGCCAATAGCTTAAGCGTATTTCTGGCTTAATCTAATATCTTAAATTAATCCTTTTCTATTTCTATTAATCTGTGTATCGCCATGCGGCTGTGGCTTACTGGCAAGGTTCTGGTGCATATGTCCCTGGAGGCAGCTACATGACTTCTTCCTGACTCTGCCAACTTCATCCCTATATATCTCTTCCAGGCTGGCTAAATTCTGGTAAGCCATTGGATGAAAGCAGCTTCTTAAATAACCAATAAAAGCAACACATATACAGAAGGACTTCTCATACCAGGGGGTGGTGCTCACATTGCCCCAGCCTGGCAGATTAAGAAGGCAGCAACTAGAGCTTGGTCCAGTTTTCTTGTCTGCCTATAACTGGAAAAGTTTAATGGGATCACAGAAAAACACACAAGAGATGAATACAGAAAAAAAAGAATCCAATAAATACAAAGCATAGGATATTCACTCTGTCAGATGAGACTGTCACAAAGCAAAACCTGTGGTGACCATCTTTATTCATACATTTATTTGGGCCTCACTGATTTTCATCTCAGCTCCCACTATCCAAACAACCAAAACCAGGCAGACAGTCTAACACCTCACTTTTGCTCTGGAGAGAAAAATATTGTATTTCATCAGATACCATCATATCCTCACTTCAGAATCAGAACAGATATCATAGAAAAGTTTCAATGACTTACTAGGGTAGGTCTCCATAGGTAGGCATTCGCTAGTTTCTTTTGAGGTGGTCATTCACTCAGGCAGACCACCAAAGTGAAGGTGTGCCCCCAGGGCTTTGTAATGTCCTATAGGGGTATGTTCTTTAGTGCCAGAGGGCCATAAGGAAGGGTTTGGCTTCTGCATTTTAGTGGAGGTCTTGATATTGTTGGCTCCTCCAAATATTAATTCCAAAGTTTCAAGAAGAAAAACAAATGACCCAAATCATGGACAAATTAATTAAAATAATTGATTATTTTTAAATAAGCTTTATTTATGCACATAAGCTGTCTCCCCATAGGGTAGGATTTAAGAGACCACCATCAGACAAAATGAAAAATAAGATTTTTATAGTTCAGGAGTAGGGGATTTCCAACTCAGGGATTTGGCAAGAATATAGGCAATGATACAGATGTAGAACATATGCATAACAAGTTGGTCATAGCAACTTCTTAAAACAAAGACATGATTACACAATGACCATAGCAACTTCTTAAAACAAAGGAATGGTTGCTGTATCCTGGAACAGGCAGTAAAGAACCATTTGTACTTAAGGTTACAAGTGAGGTATAGCCCAGTCTTTGAGAAACAAAGATTTAATCACAAACAGGAATGAGCCCAGTTTGTTTTTATTGTAAGATGCCGTTCAAGCCTAAGATGGATTCAGATTGATTTATCAGCAGCATGTATTGCTTTCTCATTGTGCACTTAGTTAAGAGCAAGATGAATAAATAAGGCCCATCTTGAATGTCATCCTGTTTTCAATCATAAACTTCAATAGCATGAATTTTCTGGACATATAATGAAGACAGATTTTCTTTACAAAATATAGTAAGATTGATGGTTAGGTCAATTCTTGATAGACTTTCTTTTCCACTCTCAAATATCATAATTTAAGCCACCACTGATTGCATTTTTCAAAGCATGTGGGTCATTCAAACTCCTATTAGAATAGTTTTCTTAGGAAATCACTTATGTAATAGCTCATGGTTAAGTTTTACTTATCACATTTACAGAATTCTCCTGCAACCAGTAACAAATGGTCACAGATCTCAAACAAACTTGTTTCACAGGTCTATGACCTGTGAAGTTGTATTTAAGTAAAGTCCCATGTCTGTTCATAATTTTCTTTTCCTTGTTGTGGCAAAAGGAATGAAGGGTTTCTTTTTTTGGCTCATAGTTTAGAGTATAGTCCATAGAGTTTGTATGCCAAACTTTAGATTCTTTGAAGAAAGAGAACACTTTCTTGTAAAAATACAGTCTCATATCTTTAAACTTTGAGGTCATGGATTAATGTTAGCAAGCGCCCATGCCTGAGTTGGATCAAGCCATAGAGGTATGTACAATTAGCAATATCAACCGGAAACAGTGCCCTTTACCAGGTATACTTTTGATGGCCAACTGCTTGAAAACCTGTGCTTATGATAAAGCTTGTGTGTGCCTATAGATGGATTAACTTGAAAAATGTTACCACCCTATATTCTATAAAGTGAACAAGTTGTAGGGTAATGAAATGATTACATTGATATTTCTTATTTGAGGACAACAGTTTTCCTTTAGGCTAATTTTAGGTCAGAGTTAAGTTGTTTTCCATTTCTTTCTTAAGGCCCATAAATGGAACTAATTCCAATGGGCAAGGACATAGTCTGCGGGATACTTTTTTTGAAACTACCCATCTGTAGAACAAAAGAAGATATATTGAAACATTTGACCAATCTTTGTATTGCTTTTTGTGTTATTTTAAAATTTCTATGCCTTGCTTATTTTCTCAAGAACAACCTTGAGAAAAGGAAGCACCTAAGTCTTTCACTGACATGGAAGTGCTTCCTCAATGGTGACCATACAAAATGGGGGCACTGTTTGGACTATACCCTCATATAGATATGAATCTTTAAAATCTGTGACCTTAAATAACTGTTTCAGCATTCTGATTGACTGATTTTAAACTTTCCATGTTGGCTACATCATCCAACAAAACTTCTGTAGTAAATGTTCAACATCATATGTCAAAGAAGAAATCACCTTTAAATGACATATTTCCCATACTACCTTTCAGATCTTTTTTTTTTCAAATTTATGATCTATGGTAAATGATCCCATTCCTGTTTGGAGCACAAAGTCTTGTAGGTACACACATCTCACATATTTAATATGGGCTCAGTTTTGCATGTCTTTTTATAAAGACTGTACTTGAATATGGATCATATCTTTTGTATCTTGCTTGGAGCTCCCTTGGATTTGTGGTATAAGATAGTCCTAGGGAAAGGAATTCATGTGAGGAGAATGGACTTGGATGTGTCTAATGTTCATAGGTGCTGCTGTTTTTCTGACTGAACATGGAGAAACTGAGAAAGTGAACTTGGCATTCTTTCATATCACCTGAACATGAGGGTATGTCTTAGACTGATATCGGTGAGACAGATGTGTGAGCCCCAGTGTTCTCTGGAGTTTAAGTCCCTATAAAACCAACTTCTCCAAAATTCGTATTCCTAATTCAGAACCTTAGCAACCTTGAGGGTTCCAGTTTTACACAGTTAGAAATGCAAGTGCTTGTGAAACCACAAGTCCTAAAGCAATGTAACATCTAAGCACACCAAGTTATCTGCCTGTTCACTTTTCCCCCAAGCTTAAGCTAACTTCTCCCAAATTCTCTGAGGGAACCAAAATTGAGAGGAAATAAAGGAAAATATTGCACTTGGCAACAATACAGAATGTTAAACTTAGCATTATTTATTTACCATTATATGGCTATCTATCAGTCAATCACAAACATTGAAAAACAATCCAAGAAAGCAGTGATGAAAAAGTAGCATTTTTTTCAATCTATCCCCCAAACAAGACAAGAAAATAGAGCTTGACTATTATGTATGTACTCAGAGATGCTTAGGTAATGTCTCTGTATATGTCATCAAACATGCTACAGAAATTCTGGCGACAATTTGTGGTTGGCCAATGATCCAGAAGAAATCAGGTCCCCTGTTTTTGACAGTCATTAATATAATGACTTTAAAATGGACTTAAACAGAAGATCAAGGATAGTTTTATTGGAGTTTGAAAGTGAAATCACCCTGGGCAGGCAAGGTGAAACTGTAACAGCTGCATAGAGAACTAAAAGAAGAATAAAAAGACAGGGAAAATGTGCAATTTAGACTTGCAAGTAGGTCAGACAAATGGCAGACAAGCAGCAACATGGCCGTGAGAGAAGATTTTAGAAGGAGAACAAGGATAAAAGGAAGCCCAAAATGTTGGGGAAACTCAACATGTCACAGAAACCATTTACATTAGGGGTGGAGGTCCTGGGAAGGAAATAACAATACCTTCTTAAAACTAATTATTCTGCCTATCTCTTTAGTGTGGCTTCAAGTGAACCAGCATTTCAAGCAGCAGTTTCTTACCCAAGTGATTGAGCAAGCCCTGGACCGGAAATTCTAACATTTGGTTAAATGGTTTTGATTTATTTGTTTGGTGTTTCCCAGTGTTGAGGTGATGAGTATGGTTCCCACCCAGCAGTCTCAGAGCTGGCATTAAAAGTACCTCTGCTATATTGAAAGTTCAAGAGAGGTAATGCCAGCATCCAGGGCTGCCACAACCATACTGCTTACCATTTTAAAATGTTCTTTTTCAGAAAAGAATTTCAGATACACAATAAGACAGATTCAGACATATAATGTTGAGGGTGAGGGCACAGGTTAAACAATCCCAAGCTAACTCCAAAATATTTCAATTATATTTTCTCTATTATAAGGGGCAAACTCACAGAACAGAAAAAGAAGTCCAACTTTAGGTGTGTAACATAGAAACCAAAGAGAGCGTGAGCCCTGGCTGAGCCAGCAGTTTTCTCTGGGAACCCACTAACCTGGTCCAACCTCTTAAAGGTCATTGGCAGACAGATGGTCCCCATCACCTCCCCCTTTTTCCTAAAGAAGAGACTCTGAAACCCAATACAAAGCTATATACAATAGGAGCAGATATCATGTATAACATTAGGATTACAATTACCATAAAAATTATTAAGCCAGGAACATATTTTAAATGTTTTAATAAGTTTTCTATCCTAAAGAGTCTAAGTCTTGTAGCGAATAGGAGAGCAAGGCCTGCTTTTCATCCAGCCCAGCTCCCACACAGCTAGCTTATACTCCGAAATAACAACACACAAATTGTA
>LOJH01065950.1:0-10405 GCA_001685095.1 Ellobius talpinus | reverse complement strand
TTTAATAACAATAAAAAAGTGTCTGAAATAAAAAATAAATAAAATAAAATAAAAAAATAAAAATAAAACTTAAATTAACTGTAGGAAAATTTTCCCTTGGAACTTTGTATCAAAGTGTAATTTCAAAAACCAAAACTAAAATTTTGCTTTTTTCCAGATAGCTTATACTTGCTGTGATGTGTATTTTAAGAGGTGTGATAAAGCTTGGTGTAAATCAATGTTCTAATTGGAGCAAGCAAAGGAACATAGGAAATGGTGCAACTCTAAAAGTTCGGATAAACTCAGATGTAAGACTTGGGTCATGAAGTCAAAAAAGCATTCCTAAATCACAGTTCCCTACAATTCTCCTCCGTACTGTGTGTAAGGGGTACTCAGTCCCCTACAATTCTCCTCCATACTATGTGGTAAGGGGTGCAAAGTTCCCTACAATTTCCCTCCATACTGTGTGTAAGGGGTGAACAGTTGATAATTTTATTAACTAATGGAAAACAGTTGTCAGCATTAAAGACTTTTATAGTTATAGTTATTCGTGAACTTTATCTTTAGTAACTTGCTGAACACTGTGATATATTTATGAAGAACATCAAATCTTCAATATATTCCCTAAATAGTTTTTATCTGTACGTAACATTGAGGGTGAATCATTATTAAAATGAGACTTTGAACAGTAATAATTCTGAAACTTGTACCCACACATTAATCATGGCAGTTAAGTTTTAGGGTGTTTGTAGCACTGCAAATGCTTTTAGAATGCTATGGTTCATACTTTTTTTTGAAATGGACAGGGGAACTTACTTAGAGCAATGTTTGTCTAATTGAGGATTGTTGATATTTATCTGCGGAACACTAGTGAAAGTTTGCGAACTCTACAGTTACGATAAACCACTTACTAAGGGCTTTATGTTGTACTTAATCTCCACAATAAGCTGGGAAATAGATGCTATTGTGGCTCTTTTAAGAGGAGAGACGAGATGATAGAGAGAGAGGTTAAACAGCTTGCCCAGATCACATCTAGAACTTTGTAGGGCTGGGGTTTGTACCAGAAAATTGCCTTTAGAATATATAATCTACCCAGTTCTCCATTTTCTATACCATGTGGCCTAAACAAACTAAAAACTCAAAAAGTGACTAAATTATAAACAACTTTATGATTTAGTTAATGTTAAATATACTTTTTCTTAGAGTCAAGCAACTCCATTGTGCCCAGAAATTCACATAAATAGTTAATAATATTTTTCCACAAAAGTATGTTTCATAAAGCTGTAAGTCTTACCTATGTTTTTTAATTTTTGTGTGCCCAAATTTAAATCCATAGGTTTTAGAATCCTAATAGAAATAGATCAAATCCTTCTATCTCTTGTTCATTAGTAAGATCACTTGGACCAATTGCCGTGACCTTAGGTAATCTTGGCTTTCTCATATTTACAGTTGAAGTAAAATGGGACATGGTTCACAGAGTTAGGTTGCCCCACAGATGTAGAAGTGTTTTATTTAGCACCCGCTGTTTCCAAAGTGTGCTGAGTTAGTAAGAGCTGTGGTGTGGGTGTTCTCATCACGTTCTGTCCAGAGTTGGCCAGCCTGGATCATGACAAAATCCTCAAGGCAGAGAATGAGGTTTCCTTTCCAGCCAGTGTTGTGTCCTCTTGTAGTGAACACACCTCTCATCTTCCACTTCTAGGGACTTCAGATGCTCATTTTGTCATGATTACTTCTAGTAATTGTCTGTCGTCTTAGCTGCACCCTGCTAATTCAAAGAATAATATTATTTTGAAAGAATTTAACCGAAATTTTGACTTTAATGAGTTCTTCAAGTCAGAACAAAACCCTATCTTAATGACTGTATTGTAAAAATACCTTTTATAAGCAATGTGAAGACAATTCAACACTCTAATTCTGGGTGTGAAAGCGTGACGAAGGTGGAAGCATACCTAATGACTTAGAAATACCTGCCCAATGCTGCCTCGGAGTGAAAAAGAAACCATACAAATGTATTTTGATAATTTAGTAATAGCCTATGCTTCTGTTATTAATAGTACTACTTTGGTAGAGAAGACAGGGTGGAAAAATTATAAAATTGGTTTTATATTATAAATATAAATATAAATTGGTCAGTTGTTTTTCTGAATGTAGTTCTCAATATTTTGACTGTTTTTTCTTCACAAGTTGTAGTAAGATTCAAGATACTCTGCTATCTGGTGAATTTTTTAATGGAGAAAATTAAAGAACTTTTAGAACTTTTGAACTTTTCTCTGAATTACAGAATGTGTCAATTTTAAAAGTGTCTAAGGGGTTAAAAGCGTATCTCAGCAGTTAAAGACGTATGCTGCTCTTATGAAAGACTACAGGGCAATTGTCAGCACCTACATAGGGCAGTTCACAACCAACTATAACTCCAGCTCTAGGACATCTGTTGCCCCTTCTGATATCCATGGGCAGCTGCACTTGTGTGCTCATACCCATGTACATATCATAATTAAAAATAAAATTTATCTTTAAAATTAAAGGCATTTAGTCTATCTGACTGCTATAACAAAATATTACAAATCAAGTGATTTATGTACAATGGAAATTTGTGGTATTCAAGGCTGGCAAACAAATTTGTTCCCACTGACCTGCTTCCTAATCCTAACCATAGTCACCATGATTGCACTCAGTGAAGAGAAGGGATCTCTCTGGGGTCTCTTTTATAAGGGTGCTTAGTTTCCCAAAGGCTCCTTCTTTACCACCTAATCATCACTGAGGCCATCTTAGTACCATAACTTTCAGAGTTTAGAGTTTCAACATATGAATTAGGAAGGACCAAAATCGTTCACACAATTGCTGATTTTAATGTATTGCTAATTGTGTGTGTGTGTGTGTGTATGTGTGTGTGTGTATCTCCTTTTCTGGCTTCTACAAGCACTGCATGCATTTGGAGCACCAATATACTTAGAGGCAAAAAAATCTTATACATTTAGACTAACTAAATAAACATAAAAGGTCCTATAAGAAATATAAAATCTATTTCCATTTGCACATTAGTTGAAAGAATTGTCAAGTATGTAAAAGAACCAAAATCACTATTCTTTTCCATGATTCAATTACCAAGGATGAACCTCTTAGTCTGTAACTATGCCTTGAAATTACCCTCTCCTTGGTAATCCTTTAGCCCCATTCAGTAGACGAATCAGTCACTTAGGTATGTAGGAGCCAGAGAAATAAAAGGCAGAAGAACTAATAGAGTATGGTAGGATCTGAAATAACTGGAGGTCAGGTCCTTAGCAAGGCATAATTGTTGTTCAGATACAAGGAATAACCCTTACCTATGTGGAACTAAGAAAGTAAATGGAAATTGGTAAAACTTAGGGACTATGAGTTCACGGATCTCATTTCTAGCCTTGTCAATGCTTGTATATTATGGCAATGGTTCCTAGTTTGGGCTCCATTTGTGTAAAGTCCAAATCCATTTCCTGTATTGGCACCAGAATGATACTTACAGGAGTGCAGTAAAATTTGGACAATCATCCCCTTTAAAAGATGACTTTCTGATCACGGTGGTGTAGACTGTAAAATACAGAAATCAAAACTCACATGAAGTCCATGACATATGCGTGCTTTTCTTGGATCTCTTCTTACTGTTAGTCTCACTGATCACCGATCCCCTCCCTGTGTGTCAGTCTTCAGACATACAGAATGGCAGCCTTTAGCCAAGTGCACATGTTAATTAGTCATAATTATTTGTTCTCTTTGCCACAGTCTTTCTCTCCAAGCCTTAGCCTGCTTGGGGACATCTCTCAGTTCTCTCCCCTCATGTCTACTTGCCAGACTTGTCCTCAGGATGTAGCTTCCCTTCAGAGCCCTACAAGTTCCTTCCCATATGCGTCAGTTACTATTTACTTCTCCTACTTTAGTAATTCACCTTCTCATCTTTTATTGTACGGACCTTATTTGATTTTTTTCTCATGTCCCCAGTATCTAGCACAGTGTGCAGTACACAATGCGTACTGCGTGTACATGTAGACCTACGCATCAGTATGCTGACAAAATGCTTCCTATGTCCTGATCTGTGGGGAGGAATAAAGAAAAGAATATTTTTTAATGAACATTCTTTAAAAGGATGGAATTATTTGGAAGGCTGAGAAAATATGTCATCTCCAAGGAAATAAGCTTATTTAATTCTGATCCTTTAAGACTCAAAAGAACCGGTTGTTCTCGGATTTACCTTATTTTTGGAATATCCTACCTTATGTCCTAAAACAGTGCTATTTAGGAAAGAGGGCAAAAATCCCATAAATACTATTTGTGAGTTGATTTCAGAAAGCATGAGTAAATGTCGTGTCACCTAGCTGTTGACTGATTGGACCATATCAGAGAGTATCTCCACCAGTTGTATTTGATGGGCATTTCAGTAGATGCTGGCTCTTGGAGCTGTGTGAAGCAATCTTCTCTTTACATTACACCAGGTCTATAGTTCATAATGTTTTGACCTATATGATTTATGTGTCTGTTTTCCACAGCTTTGTTTTGATATCAGAAACCATTAATCCTTCAAAGCTGTGCAGGTGTAATGCTAACTGCCAACAGCAATGATTTGTAATTGGAATGAGAATGTGCTTCAGTCCTTTTATTATAATTCTGATATGCTTTTGAATGACCATATTTTACAGCTGAAAAAAATCAAATATGCAATTCGTTCACATTCCTCAGTAAAACAACATGTTCACTCTTACCTAATCTAGGCCCGAGTCTTCTTTCCTTGGCTTTATGTAAACTTGGTATGTAAGGTGTAACAACACTTATCTACCTGCTTGCTGAAATATAACAATAAACAAGTTTTTATTTGTGTGGATCAACATTCTTATAAATTTATATATATTAACATTTTTGTGTGATTAAAAATTAACAAGCTTTCTTTCCCACCACCCCACCTCATGAGCAATCAGCAATAAATTTTATTTTTAATTTCCCTGCATGGTTTTATGAAGATAACATATTAAAGGCTAATTTGTAGGTCATTACAAGCTATGTCCTCTCACTTGTGAGTTCCTATGATGACAACTAATGTCATAGAAGCCTTTTATTTAAAATTGGACTCTCATGGACCCCTAGGGTATCCTTTATTCTGTGCATAATGAGTAAAAATAATACAATTCTTCAGCTTTGAGAGAATCTATGCAAATGATTTCGGTGCCATCGACCCTTGAGTGAAGGCTTTTTAGTTATGGATAGCTGTGTTTGTCTGGAGTGACTGTGTAGGAGGAAGATGACACTAAGCAAAAAATACAGAGAAGAAAATGATGAGGTGTCTGTTGGTCAGTTCAAGTCTATGTTCGCATATCTATTAAAACACCTGCACACCTCACTAATGAAAATGTTTGCAAAAGGATATCAGGTTCCTAAGAAAAGCAGGCATACATTTAACTCATTTTCAAACCATTCATTCTTCTTTAGAGGAACTATGGAGCAAAAGCCCAAAGCTTATCTGTTGTTTTCCACCTTCCCACAACTAATTTTTATTATTATTTTTTAATTTTTAAATGTATTCCAGGATTCTACCTTCACTTTGAGAAATGAAGTAACCCAGTTTACAACATGAAGAACATCAGATGCTAAGTGACTCCCTTTGTGGAACTTGATTTCTTTTTCAGGGAATGATGTACCTGGAAGAAAGGCGGCTTGTTCATCGGGATCTGGCAGCCCGTAATGTCTTAGTAAAATCCCCAAATCATGTGAAAATCACAGACTTTGGACTAGCCCGACTTCTGGAAGGAGATGAAAAGGAATATAATGCTGATGGTGGCAAGGTAGGTACAACAAAAGAAAGATAACTCTGTATCTCTAATAATGACAACTATGTGATAATCCCTAAGACTCAGGATATGAACCTTTAACACAGGGCCGTAAAGATTGTCCCATTGATCCTGAGACTACAGAACTATTACAGGATGACAGCATATGTACTGAGAAGCTTAGGTACTAGCAACAATCATAATTCATTTGAAAATTGGCCATTCTCACTTCTAATCTCCCTAGAACCAAAACTCATACCTTGCAATTACCAAGTAGAGTTGCTTTGATTTCACTTATTCCATAGTGAATGATTTACCTACATTGCTTATCACTTGCCTGTAAACAGAATACATACCAAGCTACTAACATTGAAGGTGAACCCAGTTACATCTTTAGCTACTTTTGCAAACCTCTGTCTGACAACTGTATTTCTGGATGCCACCCTCATCGTATAGTTTCTCCCATATCTTAGTTGTAAGTCTGTCTTTAACTGATTAATCCTCAGTCTTGACTAATTAATTAGGGAAATTAGTATGTGACCTGAAGAAATCTACGTCAGAGCAAGTCAATGATACAAACAACACGAAATCTTAATCTCTAATGACCCATGAAGCTATGAAAAAGAAAGGTCATTTGCATATTATGAATCTGTTAATTATATAACTTACTTTTCTATGACAAATAAATATTTGCAATAATAGGCTTCTAAGTACTTAGCATTCATTCACTCTAGACCTTTACATAATTGTCTATATTCAAATCCGACTACTACAAAGTAAAATAACACAATTTTATAAAATATGAAAATTTCGGTTTTGAGAAATTATCTGACCTTTCCCTTATCATATCAGCCTATTTTGTCTGTTTACTACTAAACTACAGTGGCTTAAAATCACAGCTCTGAATTTCTTGACAAGATTTCTCAGAAATAGCAGTCTATAAATCATATGACTTTTCCTGTCTTAAGAACATACAACTTTAAGGATTGTCCAAAGCAAGATTCATTATAACTTTAAATGCCTGGTCACCATTAAGTCTTTATCAAGCTGCCTATGATTTAAACTTACTTCAATAACACGGCGTCCATAGTCCATAAAGCCTGCTAACTCCTTTCCCACAGGGAAATTACTTTCAATGTGTCTTCTGTTCCTTTTCACTGAATCCCATGATTCTGTCATAGAGTTACCTTGGTGTCACCTTGGTGAGCAGCCAACCTCATGATTTCAAATGCCTATTTAGTTTTAAGCTTTCAACTGCAAAGTAGAAATGTTTATCTTTATCCCATAGAATCTAATTATATCCCAAGCTACATCATGCTGCCCTTTGAGTTGGAACACATTCTGCTGACCCATCATCCACAGGCTATGAGGGCTGAGTTGTTTTCCTTGGAGTGATGAAGGATTTGTGCTGATCCTCTTGCATTATATTTTATTCCTATTTTGAAAATGCACATATTTTCAATGCTGGCTAGCCCGGGCAAAGGAGATCATTTGTGACTGGGGAGCAAAGCAAAGCTAACTATGAAATTCATGATTTTAGACAATTTAGTGACCAGAAGAGGAAGTGGGGGCAACTGAAGGAAAAAGTCCATTACATCTGTGGTCAAAAACATATCTGAGGGAGAGATGGGATCACTGAAAAGGGAAGTATCTCATTTCTGAGAAAATGTAATATAGAAACATTTTTACATTTGATGATATTGTCAGTCATCATACTAGCTCATAATTTAGACAGTAGAAATAAAGAAATATATAAAGCTGTTCAGATGTTTAATTTTCTTTTCATTGTTTATGAAGCTTTAAAATATATCCTTTGGTTAATTTACTTCATAGATTTTATCAATTTCAATCTATTTGTCCCTATCTTGAAAAACAACTGTTTTATAACTATATTCACACACCATCAAAAAATATAATTGAGTTCAGTCCATAAACTAGCATTTAGAAAATATAAAAATGATTTCTTGTGTTGTTTTTATTAATTCACTTTTTTACTTTTCTATAGATGCCAATTAAATGGATGGCTCTGGAATGTATACATTATAGGAAATTCACCCATCAAAGTGATGTTTGGAGCTATGGTAAATAAATCTTCATAATTTTGGTCTTCTAAAGAAAAATATGTTTATATACATGCATACATATTTATATACAAAATATATAAAGTCATATTTTGGCTTTACTGGAAGCACTTACAAATAAGATTGACTCCATAAAGGAATTAACTCTTTGGTATATACTTTAAAAACCTAAATACTCCAAATCACAACTTTATCTATCTTTTTGTGATTTTTTTTCTGTTATTCTAAATGTAAGTTTTCTCCTATAAACTCTGCTTTAATACAATTTGTCTGATTAATCTACTTATTCTTATACAAACATAAACACTGGGAAATGTTAGAAATGATTTCTTAGAATCTCATGGCCTTAATTTTCAACAACTCTTTTGTCATATAACTCTGAAAGTTATCAATGTTAAAGGGTAAAGCAAAACAAAGCCATAGTTTTGTCTGTCTGTCTGTCTTTTGGCTTAAGGGACACATGTTACATGATTGAAAGCATAGTGGTTACTATGGTAACCATGAGTGGCTAATAAACAATAATGTGATTGTGCAGGTAGTGATGAGAGAGCACTGCTGACTATAGATTTGATTTCTACCTACAAACTGCTTTTGGAATGACAGTACTGTTAAATGAACGGTAGGAAAGAGAGAGGTTAATATTTGTGATTAGAACACTTTTTCATTTGTTGAACTCAGTTGTTGAGGTAAGCTAGTTAACAATTTGTTGTTATAACTTTGTCCACATACAACTTAGCTAGAAAGGATCAATGCTTTGTCTAAATTTAAACACATCACATAAAACTTGTATTGATTGGTAATAAAAGTGCAATGCCTCTAAGTCTGTAAGATGACTCCCAAGGTAAGGGAGCTTACTGACAAGGCTTATGGCACGAGTTCCATCCCCAGAACCCACACGGTGGAAGAACACCAAGTATTTCAAGTTGTCCTTGGTTTTCCACTCATATCCTGTGGCATATGCAGACCCCCACAATTACACACACACACGCACACACACACGCATGCACGCACGCATGCACACACGCACACATGCACGCATGCATGCACACACACACTAAATAAATTTATGTAAAAGAAGAAAAAAGGAAAACAATAAAAAGCCCTGGTGTGATGTTTAATGTTAATTTTCAACTTGATAGTGTCTGGGAGATTTGCTCTAGGCATCATTCTCAATGTAGGATACCACCTTGAACACATAAATTGAGACAGGAAGACCTATGCACTGTGGGTGGAATCATTCTCTAGGCAAGAGATCCTATGCTATATAAAGTGGACAAAGTGAGCTGGGTTAATATTCATGCAATCATACCTCCTGGTTTCCTGATTGTGTGTGCGACCTGACAACTGCTTCAGGCTCCTGCTGTGTTGATATTTTCACACTGTAAATTATTCTTTGAACTGTGGGCCAAAACAACTCCCCCCTCCGTAAGTTTCTTCAGTCAGAGTATTTTATGACAGAAGTAGGAAACGAAACGAAGACAGTAATTGGTACCAAGAAATGGGGCTTTTGTTGTAGTAAAACCCGACTTCATAGGTCTTAGGCCTTTGGAACTGCTTTTGTTCATTTGTTTGTTTTGTTTTGTTTTGTTTTTTGTGAGAGAAGTGTGGAAGAGTTTGGATGTCTGGGCTAGAAAGGTCCTTGAATGTGCCAAGAAGAGATTGATGGGCCATTCTGGAGGAGTCTGGAGGACAACAATGATGAGAAAACCATAGATGATTGAAGCCTGCAGCAAGGCTGTTGTGGAAGGGGGCAGCGAATGGGAGAGAAGCCCTTTGTGTGTCTTTATTCTGCCTGTTTTCAGAGAAACTGAGTGAAGTGGATTTGAGAGATGACGGACTGCTGTATTTGGCAAAGAAAGTTTTAGGACAAGGGAACCTTCTGGGTGTTACTGTGATTGTCACTGATTTGGGTACCACCAAAGAAGACTCTTGCATTAGGACAATGGAAGGGGTGTGCTGAGAGTGAAACCCCAGTCACCAGGGATTCCAACATGAGAGGATCCAAATTTTCTTCAAGGAAGAAAGCCCAAACTGGAGGGTTTCCCTGTTCCTTGAAAACACCTGCCTAAGGAAGTTTCCCCAGGGTCAGCACATAGAAATGAATGAAGCTGTGGTCCAGTAGGTCCAAGTTCTACCTTTAGCAGGTGACAGAGCTTGGCAGTGTCACCTACATGGTATGGTTTAAAGGCATGAAAGAGACAAAATTGAGGAGGTCATGGAGAACAGCCAAGGCCCAGATATGTATGGCAGAGTTAGTCCCAGGGAGGCCACTGTGTGAAGCCATGAAGGAGAAACTGCAACTGCTCTGGAGACTGGCTTATCCAAGATGCCATAGGACATGCACGAGTGTGGGGTGAAGACATGGAACAGAACCAGCTCAACCAGCTGAGCTTGGGGACGCCTGCTGAGGAGAGGAGAGGAAGGATTGTAGGAAGCAGAGGGACCAGGAACATCACAGAAAACCCAGAGAAACAGCTAGCTTGGCCCATGGGATCTCATAGAGTGTGAAGCAACAATCAGGAAACCTGCATGCGACTCACCTTGGCCCTCTCTCTC
>LOJH01065945.1:0-10076 GCA_001685095.1 Ellobius talpinus | reverse complement strand
AATGAATGCAGGCCACACCTCCTACATATACCTGTAGGCTGAGTATTCCTATTCTTGCCATTCCTTGAGGAGACGTTATCCCAGGAATTCCTTGTCTACAATCCTTTTTCAAATGTCCCATTCTACCACAATTAAAACATTTGGTATTTTGATGTCTCCTTATGCCATCGGAAATTGTTTTTCCTACCCAAGCTTCCATACTATAATCAAGTGACTCAGCATTCATTGTATGCAAGATTCATTCATCGATTGGGCTGATCTGATCTTTAAAGAGACAAGGATCCTTTAACATTCTAATCTGGCATTCTCATAAGCCAAAATTCTATTAGTATATGTCTAGCTTCTGGGTCAGTTACCCCTATTTGTACAGCCTTAGTTAATCTTTGTAAAATGTCACTGAAAGGTTCTCTCTGACCTTGTTTAACCCTAAGATATGATTCAATTCTCTTCCTAGTTCCTGATTCCTGTCCCAAGCATTTAAAGCTGCTGTGCTACATAGGGACAAGGTGTGTTCATCGTAAAGCGCTTGATCCCAAGGATTAGAGTAAAGTCCCTTGCCCAGAATTTGATCTCAGGAAATCTCAAGTCCTTTTGCTTTTCCCTGTTGCTCTAAAATTTTTGTCACTTCCCTAAAGTAACACTGCCAAAGCAACAGGGTTCCATTTTCTAGGACTGCTGAGATTAACTGAATCCAGTCTTGTGGCATTGCTTTATTGCTCAAAGATCACATTTTGACCATTTCCCCAATGAAGGACAAATGTATTCCATAAGATAAAATTGCTTGTTTAATATCCTTTAGATCAGTTATATGTATGGGCTCCCATGCATATTCTTTGACTACCTTAGGGTATTTGGTGCCAGATGCTCTTTCTTATGATATCATGGGAAAAGCATGTATAACTCTGGGTAAGCTATCCTGGACTTTGGTACATACTGATGAGACTAAATTTTGTTTTTGCACCTTTTGTCCCTCGTCATCAAATTCGATAAATTCCTCAATCTTTTCAAATCTATTTACCACTACCTTTTGTAAAGTCTGGATCTCCTGTCCAGTGTTCTGTTCTAATGCCCTCATTGAGGATTCCAAAGTGTGAAATCTGTCCAGTAGAGATAATGTCTCATCCTTGAACATAATTTTTATAGCATTCATATTAACTTCCTGGAGAGGCATTCTATCAGTCAATCTGTTATAACCCTTCAACAGAATCCAATTAATACATTTAACAGTACATTCTCTCAGACAATGTCTCAGCACCCTCTATCATTGACTGGGTTTTGTTTATCATATTGGCTTTATCCTTCTCCAGAGTGTTGAATATTCCTTTTAGTAGATTATTATAAGTCTGTAAAGATTGTCTCATTTCTGAAAGTACCTCATTTGAATGTTTTTAAGTCAAATTGTTTGTATTCTTCTCCAGAGTTTTGAATTCTCCTTTTAATTGATCAGTGTCAGTCTGTAAAGACTGTATTATTTCTAGAAGTGCCTAAATCTTGCCCTATTATCAAACCATGTTTTTAAGAAGCAAATATGAAGGAAAAAGCTAATCCCCAGAATCAAATAGAAAGATGTAGGAGGGAAATCATATAAACCTTGCATGACTGAAAGATATGCTTAAATTGAAAACAGTTATTTAGTGTAAATCACAGATTGTGTGCTCCCTGGAGGTCTCTGACTGTTCAGCAACCACACAAAACAGTTGGCAGAGGGAGGCAGATGCCTCCTGCTCAGGACAGAGGGCGCATTGCCTGTGCTGGTGGTGGTGCTGCTGGGTCGGAGCTCCTCAGCCTTTTTAACCTCTGTCTTCCATATCTCTCGGCCTGCCTTGGACCCAGAAGTCAGCCAGTAGCGGCTACTCAGTGCTGGGAATTCTATACCCAAAATGAATGGCACAGAGAGTGACTGTGGCTAGTCAAAGCTTCTGGAGACTCTAGCCCCATGTTTGGTGCCAACTGTAGAAATTGGCTTGATATGAGAAATAACAAGGCTAACTAAAGGATAGCACAATTATATGTTTGTTCATTGTAAGGGGAAAACTCATGAAACAGGAATGGGAATTCCAAGCTCAGCTGTGTCACAGGAGTATCACAGAAAGAGAAAGAGAAGGAGAAAGATCATCTGGTCCATGCCACAGTTTTTTCTTGGGCTCCAGGAAGCACCACCGTAACTAGGTTCCACCTCTTATAGATGATTGATTAACAAAACTTTCCCCATCACTTGAGAGTGGACAACCTTGTCTTGTTCCTGAGTGATGAGACAACAAAAGGAGATCAACAGGATACAATTGGAAAATAAAGCATATTCTCACTATTTGCCGATAATATGATAGCTCCCTTCCATCTTACACCTGTAAGAATGGCCAAGGTCAGAAACAATGATGACAACTTATGCTGGAGAGAATGCTGGGTTAAGGGAACACTCCTCCATTGCTGGTGGGATTGTAAACTGGTAAAGCCATTTTGGAAATCAGTATGGCAATTTCTCAGAAAATTAGAAAACAACCTACCTCAAGACCTAGCAATACCACTTTTAGGTATATAGCCAAATAATGTTCAATCATACCACAAGAATATGTGTTCATCTATGTTCATAGCAGTATTATTTGTCATAGCCAGAACCTAGAACAACCTAAATGCTCCTTGACCTAAAGAATGGATAAAGAAGATGTGGTAGATTTATATAATTGAGTCCTACATAGTGGAAAAAAATAAAATCTTGAAATTTGTGGGCAAATGAATGTGTCTATAAAGCATCATATTGAGTGAGGTAACCCAGACCCAGAAGGACACTTATAATATGTACTTACTTATAAGTGCCTTTTATCCATAAAGCAAAGTAAATCCAGGCTACAATTCACAATCCCAGAGAACCTAGACAACAAAGAGAACATAAGGGAGACATACATGGATCTAACATACAAGGAAAGTAGAAAAAGACAAGATCTCCTAGTAAAGTGGGAGTGTAGTGATCATGGGAAATGGTAGCAAGGGTGATCGGAGGGAGGGAAGGGAGTGGAGAAAATATATATTGCTTAATAAAAACAATAAACACAAAACAAAACCAAAAAACCACAAAATGTGATTTCAAATAGCAATTATTTGTAAATATAAACATTCTAAAGTTTATGTTTAAATATCCATCCATTGCTTCATTGCTATTCTTCATCCAAAGAAGTAAAATTCAAGCATGCATTTTGAAAGTTTTATTTGTATATTTTGCATCTTTTAAAATCTACTTAATGGAACATGCAAAATTCAAAAGAAAATTTTTACTCATCCTTCCATTTGCAAATAGTCATATCCTGATAATTTCATCTCCCTATTTTAAACTGAGCTCTTTTCTGAAAATAGGACATAATATATCATGTAATATTTAAATGTCATAAAGGTTAACATCTTTTGAGAGAAAAGCTATCAGATTTGTTTTTCCTCAATAGAAAAATTACATTTTTAGCTTAATTAAATCCTTTCAGTCCAAGAACTTACAAACCATCTTGCTTCTTGTACTTAGATAATGCCCAACCCCCAGTGATTGATTATAACGACTGGTAAAATTGTTTAATTTACAATGATTTCAAACACATAATGAATTCATACACTTCATGCTACCATTTTCTTTTCTTTATGGCTATAAGTAAAGACTCTGGTCTCTTTAGTGAACCTATCCCATGTTGCCTTTAGGTTTACATTTACTGGTAACTATTTTAAAAGGAAAAAGATCAGACTAAGGTCAAGTAATGATAATTATGATCTCTCTGGTTGGTTGAATCTACACATACACATAGTGAAGTGGATAATTGAGACAACTATCAAGATAATTCAAGGCAAAAAGAGATTCTTGCTTCAATTATCTGACTATTCCAGACGAGTGTGTTTTGAACAGAATTATCCACCTAATTGCTTCAATTTTCCACTTCACTTTGTCTGGGGTGCGCCAATTTGCTTGGGTGTTGAGTTGATGAATATGTCTCCCCAAATCCACTATTTTCTCTTTCCCATTTCCCAATTTTATACTACCTTGGCATTTAAAACGTAAGCTCTTTGTAGGAATTCTAGTATGTTTATTCTTGAAGACTTGAACTCCAGTGAAAGCTTTGGCAATGGTATCTTTCAGGTCCTATGAAAAGCTCAGTAGAATCATTTTGTAAAGGATTGTGTCTATATGAATAGTCTTCAGGAAATATAAACAGTGCAGCTTAGCGTCAGATACCACATGTGCATATGACGACCACCCATACTGAAGCTGCTGGATAAAGGTAGTATATGGATGGGTCTGCATCTTCAGAACTGCAGCTCCAGAAAACAAGCTTCTTTTCATTATGGAGACATTATGGCTACTGATTTGCTCTGAAAATTTGATTGGAAAAACACAGACACCATTTCCTTCAAGAGGGGACACACACACTCATATATACATATTCAATGCATATATTTGACTGTGTCTGGCTGCTGCTCCTGCACATTTCCTCTCCATAGTAGTAAATGCTAATAGTCAGCAGAGATTGGCTGCAAGGAATACTGAGAGGAAAGTGAAAGGTGAAAGAGTCTAGTGGAGTTGCCTGGAGGTGGTGAATACTTATTAAATGAAACTGTCAAACTGATTTTCAAAGGGCTCTGTTTCAGAGACCTGTTAATGAGTTGAATTCATTTTCCATGCCAATTACTTGGAGTCTAAGTTTCTACAGTAGCCTGCTGTTAGCCTCTCATGTAAACAGTCTCAGCTGCTTATGTAGCTCTTCAGAGAGCCAAGCTGACTCAATGGATGAGTGAGTTTTTACTTGCCAATATATGTCTATATTGGTATATTTTTTTCAACTTCATCCTAGGAAGGTACTCTTCCAAACAATACTATATGCCTACGATCAGTCTTTCTGTACAAAATCAACTTAGTGATAGGATATAATCATATTTATAGGATTCCAAAATTGAATTCAAAACAATACCCATAGGCACTGCCCTTTAACCATCATGAAGTTATGGATATTCTCAAATTACTCTTAAAAAATCCATGATGCTCTCTGAAGAGAGCCATGAAGATATGATAATCTTTTATGAACTTTTCTCAATTATGTTTTTTCTACTGCAAATATAAGTGCAGAGGCAAAGCATAAGATTGACAAAAGCAAAGGTGTATTTTGTGCATGATGCTTATTATAAGATCCAAACTTACACATTTTTTCTATTACAAGTTATAAAGTCTTGTATAGTGTATTTTTTATTATATTACATGTGGACATTCAGAATTTTGTATCATTTATACTGAGTGGTATTTACTACACATACACAGAGCTTCAAATCTCCAACAAGAAAATAATAATTTACTAAAATTTCTGCCAGAATACTCTTCCCCCCAAACCTTAAATGATCAACATGATTCCATAGAGGATTATGATCAGAAATGAACAATAATCTGTTCATTTAATAAAATGTAAATTTGATAAGATTTCTTTCAATTTTGAACTCTGAGAATCAGGGATGATTTCATGAATATGGTACTTAGGTAGTCATAATGGCTCAACACTCAGCAAGGATCTTTGTGTTTGAAGCTTAAGGTTTTGCAGTTAATATGTTGAAATTTGCAAGAAATTTATATTTGAGTTGTGTTTTATGTATGAACTACAACATGACAACAAAACATGAAATAGGGACCAAGAACTTGGCTTTACTTATAATCCCTTCTCCTACTCATGCTTTTCCTTGCTAGACAAAGTTTTAAACACACAAAGTTGTCTCATGACTGCTGATGGTATCTACTCTCATGAACAATGGAGGACCTTGAAAACATCTGAGTAGAATATAAGAGTTTAGTCCTAGACTGGCAATACTGTGGTGAGTTTGATATATGCCTTGGTATTAATGAGTTCCCATTCCATCATTAAATTCTAACACTAAGCCCTGTTGTTTGTTGCTTTCAGTAACCTTATATTTGATGTAAGATCAATGAAGTTTTCTTCAGAAAAAAGAAGAGCTTTCCTTTGCTTCCTGTCTCCTCTCTGAACTGAATGCCACATTGATCCTCTGCCTAATAGAAATTAAAACCCATGAAACAATACACCAAATCATGTACTCATCACACTGGTATCCTTTTTCCTGATAGACTGCAATATTAGAGAGCATATTAAAATCACCATGACAGATTAAGAGAGAAGTCACAAAAGGGTGGAAAAAGCTTCAACAACATTTCTCACTTGACTTTTGAACAAGAGGTTATTTTGTCTTTTCATTTTGGAACCAGTCATGTTAAAGAGGCCCTCAACCCACCTGTTTTAGGTGGTGATTTTAGTGATACATTGGAAAACTTAGATAGTTGCAAAAATTTCCCACGTTGAATGTGTTATGATAGCTCATACCCTAACTACAATCCAGGGAACTGGGGTGTGAGAAAAAAACTGCTAATATCTCTCTGTGGTTATAAAAATGTCCTTCCATTGTCTAAAATTTAATCTCTATTTTCAAACTAAGGTTTATCTTTATTGAATTACAAAGGCTTTCAAGTGTTACAGTTTTGGCTTTCTTTTAATAATTTGTTAGAACTAATTATTCTTTTAAGAGCCACATTACTAGGAAATGATTATTTTTCTTTATATGAGCAATTCATAGCAAGGACAGTTTTGCCTAATAGTGAATCTTGGAAATATTCAGAGACATATTGATTTCTAAATCTGCATGAACCATGTATGTGCTATTATCATTTACTAGATAATGGCCAAGTTTTGCCAAAACAATCCTGAAAAAGCAATAAAAATTCTGGAGGGATTGCCTTACACTTCTCAAGCTATATTATGGAGTCAGAGTGATAAAAGCAATATGCTATTGTCACCAAAACAAACATGTAGAGCCATAGAACAAAATTTAAGACCTCCAAGGAATCCATATATCTAAAGCTATTTAATATTTTACAAAGATGCAAAAATGTACACTGGTAAAAAGAAACCATTTCCAACAAATGGTTCTGGAAAAAATGGATGTCCAGATGCAGAAGAATGATATTAAATCTGTATCTATCACTTTGTACAAAATCCTATTCCAAATGGATCACAGACCTAAATGTGAGGCATGGAAGTGTTAAAAGAAAAGATGGGCAGTACCATAAATATTACACATATATAGAAAAGAACTTTCTGAATGAGACTAAATTTGCTAAAGAATTAAGGAAATGATTGAAAAGTAAGACTTCATAAATAGAGGACTAATATCCCAAATATGTAAGCAATTATAAAACAAAGAATGAATATATATATGAAAATTTGGCCTGGGATCTGAAAAAATAGAGTTCTCAAAAGTAGAATGCAGTGGCTACAAAATATCTCAAAAGTGTTTATTATCCCTAACAATTAGGGAAATGCAAGTAAAAAACAATATTGATATTTCATCTGACCCAAGTTAGAATGGCAATGATCAATGGAACCATTAACAGCAAATGGTGGAGGGTATTAGGGAAATGGGAACTGTTGGTAGGATTGCAAACTGGTGTAACCACTGTGGAAATCAGTGTGGAAAATTCTAAAAGCTAAAAATAAATCTACTGCATGATCAAGACATACCACTCCTTGGCATATGCCTAAAGGACTCCACATTCTATGCTACAGAAACTTGCTCAGCTATGTTCATTGCTGCTATATTCATGATAGCTAGATATACAAACAACATAAATGTCCTTTTATTTGACTAATATTGAATGAATAATGAAAATGTGATTTATGTACAATCATCTAACAGAAGCCTAATACAAGGCATGAGAAGCTCTCTTTTGAGTTGTTGGCCACGATTATTGAAAACATTATAAGCTATCAATATTGTCTGTGGTTGCTCCCAAGAGTTGGAAGGTAACCCCCTGCTCCTGAAGACAGCCTGCAGTTTTAAACTCAAGGCCCAGAGCTTGCTGAGCTGGAACTGACATAAAATTCTCCTCCCTGAGGATTAGCTTTCATGGTATTAGAAGAAAGCATGCAAGCTTCCTAAGGAGGGAAGCCAGCTATACTTCTATCCATTTATGACCAATAATTGTATGGATAACAATAATGGCCAATGTAATATGTTGACTCTTGTTGACAGAGGTTTCTGTCTCACCAGGTCCCACAGACATTCAGTCCCAATGAAGTACACAGAGGCCTACATTAATTATAAACTGGTTGGCCTAGTAGCTCAGGTTTCTTACTAAATCTTATATCTTACATCAACCCATAATTCTTGTCTGTATGAGTCGTGTGGCTTGGTATATTTTCTCAGTGAGGCATTCTCATCTTGCTTCTTCTGCATCTGGGTGATGACTGCTGACTGAGCCTTTCCTCTTCCCAGAATTCTCCTGTTCTGTTTGCCCTGCCTATACTTCCTGCCTGGATACTGGTAAATTGGCATTTAATAAAATAAACTGGAAAATCTTTACAGGGTACAAGACAATTGTTCCACAACCCTTCCCCTTTTTTATTTTCTAAGTAAAAACTCTAAATCTAATCTCCTTTCTTTAGCTTTCTTCCTAACCATTATCCATAATAACTTGTAACCAACACTGTAAACAAAGACAAATATCCATAATCCAATTTTTTTGGAACTGTGGGCATAGTTTTCTAGGATACTTCCTGCTGATTGGGAGCACTGATGATCTTTATGGGGACCTAGAGAAAATTTATGCTTATGGTCAAGTCCTGACTGGAATATTCTGTCAGACTTGATCATCTCAGCCAGTATTCTTGAAGCTGTTCTGGATGTACAGCTCAGAGGAAACTCCAACAGTGGTCCTCTGAAATGTTGAATCATCTGGGCCATCTGCCCCTATTGGAGATTTTTCAGGGGATCTTCCTTAGTAAAACCTGATTTTTCTTAACCCAGAATGAATCCACAGCCTCTCATTTCCTGTAGAAACAAAAGCAAACCCTCTTCTCCAAAGTAACATATATTTGACTTAAATTTTGAAATCAAGCCATTTTCAAAATACATATGTTGTAATTAATCCAGCAACATTTATAATAAAATATCTTTTAGCAGCTATTGTTCCTTCTTCAGGCATCAAACAATATAAAGATATCACAATAATATACAGTATCCAGATCCTTTGTGTATTTTTCCTCTCTACATGGCTTTATTTTAGAATCTATTTCTCTTTTAGTTTTAATTTTTTGTTTTCCCCTGTGTATCTTTGGCTGTCCTAAAACTCCCTCTGTATAGCAGGCTGTCCTTGATTTTACAGAGATCCCAGAGATCCACAGGCCTCTGACTCCCAAGTGTAGGGATTAAAGGTGTATGCCACCACACCCAACTACCCTTTCTTCTTTTAAAAGGACTTTATCCTTCTGTCTCCCAAGCCTACGTATAGTTTGAATATAGTTTGAAACACACTATAAACAGTTTAGAGTTTTTTTTTAACCTGAATCTATCTTTACTGTATATCTCTCTTTTTCTGACTACATGAGCCTTTAATTTGTCAAGTGATATGGCTAGGATTAAAGCTGTGATTTTAACCCCATTCCTTAGCTTTCTGAGAGTCTAGCTTCTTGGTGGAGGTACTGCTGGGAGCCATGTTTATTGCCAAAACTCTATGGAGTTTCAAGGTCCCTGCCACCACCAAGAAGCATGCTCTCAGTTATTCAGAAACACCATTTAAGTATTTTGTGGTTGGGGGGACTATTGAAAGAGCTGCAAGCATTTTGCAGCTAAACCAAGTCAGGGAACTTCTCTTAAATGAGACACATTTGCCTCTAGCAAACTGATCCCACCTGAGTTCACCTGAGAAAAGTGGCTATTAAGAAGCCATGCTTAACTCTGTTCTTTTTTTCACAAGTGTTTGTTAGTAAAACGTGACTTGAGTCGTCCTACCTATGCAACAGAATGCTGATAATGGGAAGTCTCCTGTGTCAAGTTGGGAGCATAGGCCCCTGCCCCTCACATTTTTCCCAGCCCCCAGGCCTGATCTGGACTCCAAATCCCAGCAGGTCAGGTCCTGACCCCTCCCAGGGTGTGGGATGAGGACCACTCCCTGTAGTGATGAGGCAAGAGCAGGCCTTTTTTGTCTGGCCCAGCTCCTGCATGGCTAGCTTATACCCCGAAATAACAGCACACAAATTGCATTCATTTAAGCACTG
>LOJH01065942.1:0-10406 GCA_001685095.1 Ellobius talpinus | reverse complement strand
CAACAAGACAGACAAACCCTTATCCAAACTAATCAAAAGGCAGAGAGAGAACATTCAAATTCACAAACTCAGAAATGAAAAGGGGGCTGTAACAACAGACACTGAGGAAACCCAGTGAATCATTAGGTCATACTACTAAAACCTTTACTCCCCAAAATTAGAAATATAAGAGAAATGGACAATTTTATGGATAGATACAACATACAAAATTAAATAAAATAAACCACTAAACTGTAAGGAAATAGAAGCTGTCACCAAAAGCCTCCCAACCAAAAAAGCTCAGGGCAGATGATTTCAGTGCAGAATTTTTCAAGAACTGCAAAGAACAGCTAATACATACATTCCTCAAAATGTTTCACATAATAGAGACAGAAGGAACATTGCCAAAATCTTTTCATGAAGCTACAGTTACCCTGATACCAAAACCATACAAAGACTCAACCATGAAAGAGAAGTACATACCAATATCTCTCATGAACATAGATGCAAAAAGACTCAATAAAATACTGGCAAGATGAATTCAAGAACAGATCAAAAAATCATCCACTATGATCAAGTCAGTTTTATCCCAGAGATGCAGGGATGGTTCAAAATAAGAAAATATATCAATGTAATTCACCATATATATATATATATATATATATATATAAACTGAAAGAAAAAACCACATGATCATCTCATTAGATGCTGAAAACACATTCTGCAAAATTCAATACCCCTTCATCATAAAGGTCTTAGAGAGATCAGGGATACAAGAAAGATATCTACACATAGTAAAGGCAATATACAACAAGCTGGCGGCCACCATCAAAATAAATGGAGACAAACTCAAAGTGATTCCACTAAAATTAGGAATAAGACATGGATGTCCACTCTATCCATATCTATTCAACATAGTTCTTGAAGTTCTGGCTAGAGCAATAAGAAAACAAAAGGAGATCAAGCAGATTCATACTGGAAAGGAAGAAGTTAAACTTTTATTGTTTGCGGATGATATGACAGTGTACATAACTGACCCCAAAAACTCTCACAGCTGATAAATACATTCAGTAATGTGTCAGGATACAAGATCAACTAAAAAAATCAGTAGCCCTCTGTATATAAATGATAAAGAAGCTGAGAAAGAAATCAGAGAAACATTACAATTCACAATAGCCACAAATAACATAAAATATCTTGGGAAAACACTAACCAAAGAAGTGAAGGACCTGTTCGACAAGAACTTTAAGTCTTTAAAGAACAAAGTTGAAGAATATGTCAGAAAATGAAAGATCTCCCATGCTCTTGGGTAGGTAGGATAAACATAATAAAATTGGCAATCCTACTAAAAGCAATCTATAGATTCAGTGCAATCCCCATCAAAATCCCAACACAACTCTTCACAGACCTTGAAAGAACAACAATCAACTTCATATGGAAAACAAAAAAGCCAGGATAGCCAAAACAATTCTGTATAATAAAGGAACTTCCAGTGGCATCACCATCTCTGACATCCATCTCTTATAGAGCTACAGTAATAAAAACAGCTTGGTATTGGCATAAATACAAAGAGTTTGAGGAAAAGAATCTAATAGAGAACTGGTTATTAATCTACACACCTATAAACACCTCATTTTTGACAAAGAAGCTAAAATTATACAATGGGAAAAAGAAATTACCTTCAAAAATGGTGCTTGCATGACTGTATACCAGCATGTAGAACAATGAAAATAGATATCTATCCCCATGCACAAAACTCAAGTCCAAGTGGATTAAAGTCCTCAATATAAACTACATTAAACCTGATAGAAGAGAAAGTGAGAAATACCCTCCAATAAATGGACACAGAAGCCCACTTTCTAAATATAACCCCAGTTGCACAGAGAACAACAATAAATAAGTGGGACCTCCTGAAAATGAGACCCTTCTGTAAAGTAAAGAACACAGTCAATAAGACAAAAGGGCAGCCTACTGAATGGGAAAAGATCTTCACCAACTCCACATCAGACAGAGGACTGATCTTCTGAATATACAAAGAACTCCAGAAATTAGACATCAAAATATCAAATAATTCAATTAAAGATGGGATACAGATCTAAACAAGGAATTCTCAACAGAAGAATTTCAAATGGCTGAAAAAGACCCTTAAGGAAATGTTCAACATCCTTAGGCATCGGGTAAATTCAAATCAAAATGACTGTGAGATATCATCTTACACTTGTCAGAATGGCAATGAACAAAAACATGAATAATAGTTTACGCTGGAGAGGATGCAGAGTAAGAGGAACACTTCTCCATCGCTGGTGGGAATACAAACTTGTACAACCACTCTGGAAATCAGTATATCAGTTTCTCAGAAAACTGGGAATCAACCTACTGCAATGCTGAGCAATACCATTCTTAGGCATATACCCAAAGGATGATCAACCATCCTACAAAGACATTTGTTTTACTGTTTATAGCATCATCATTTTTAATGGCCAGAACCTGAAAACAACCTTGATGCCCCTTAACTGAAAAATGGGTAAAGAAAATGTGGTACATTTATACAATGGAGTACTACTCAGCAGTAAAAATCTTGATATTTGCATGCAAGTGAATGCAGCTTGAAGAAACCATCCTGAGCAAGGTAACCCAGACCAATAAAGATGAGTATGGTATGTACCCATTCATAGATGAATACTCCCTGTAAAGCAAAGGATAGGAGCCTACAGCCTACAATCTCAGAGAAAGAAGGAAAACCCTAAGAGAAACATACATAGATATCTCTGGGGAGGGGAAATAGAAAATATCTCTGGAAAAAAATTGATAGTGTGGGGGTGGAAGGAGAAGGGCAGGTGGAAGGGATGGAAGAGAGGAGAAGGGGTTGGGGGATAGTCAAGATGGGGGAAGGACAGAGACGGAAAACAAAGAAAGAGATGTCTTGATTGAGGGAGCCATTATGGGATTAGCAAACAACCAAACACTAGAGAAAATCCCAGGAATCTACAAGATGACCTCAGCTAAGATTCTAAGCAATAGTAGAGAGGATGCCTGAAATGGCCTTGCCCTGTAGTCAGATTCATGACTATCTTAAATGTCATCCTAGAACTTACATCCAGCAACTGATGGAAGCAGATGTAGAGAACCACAGTGGAGCACTGGGCTGAGCTCTCAAAGTCCAGTTGAAGAGTGTGAGGCATGAGAATATGAGCAAAGAGGTCAAGATCAAGATGGGGACACCCACGGAAACAGCTCACCTGAGCTAATGAAAGCCTCCCAACTCTGGCCTGACAGTGAAGAAACTAGCATAAGACCAAACTAGGCCCTCTGAATGTGGTTGACAGTTATATGGCTGGGATGACTGTTGGACCACTCAGTGAGACCAGTATTTATCCCTACTGCTTGTTCTGGCATTTTGGAACTCATTCTGTCTGGAGGGATACCTTGATCACCCTAGATATAGTTGGGAGGGCTTTGGTCCTGCCTCAGAGCAATGTGCTAGATCTGCTTACTCCACATGGGAAGACTTACCTTCTCTGAGGAGTGGATGGAGGTGTCATGGAGGGTGGGAAGGGGAAGGTGGAGGGAGAAGGAGGAGGAGAGGGACTGGGATATGAATTTAGCATGTAAAATGAGAAAAGATGATTTTTTAAAAAAATAAATTAAAAATATATTCCCCAATCATATATTCACATTACAGTTAATAATAGTAGCAAAATTATAGTTATGAAATAGTAATGCAAAAATTTCATGCTTAGAGGGTCACTACAGCATGAGGAACTGTATTAAAGAGTAGAATCTTTTGGAAGGCTGAGAACTTCTGACCTTGAAGCATTAGGTATAGAATTCTGAACTAAATTGAATTCCTAACATTATTCAGGACTCAAAATTTTAATATGGAGGAAAAAGAGAGATAAAGAAAGAAATGGCAACTGTGCTAAGTAAAGGGAATTGTGACACACAGGTACATCTACAGGTTTTGGAAACAATGGTGGTCTCTAGGAGGAGGGCAATAGAAACTCTTCTACCAGCCATGTTAGCTTACCTTTGGAATACTAGTACTGTTGGATTGAAAAGGAGGAATTCCATGAGTTCTAGGACAGTCTGAGCTACATAGTGAGTCTAGAAAATCATGAATTGTGAGAAAAGGTAAGCAAGCAAAAGGAGAAAAATATAAGGAATATGAGACTCACTTTGGAGACCAAACATATGAATTCTTCATGAAAAGTATAGGTCTGAGACACAGAATAAAGCACAGGAGAACTAATTCCATGAACTAGAACACTGGTTTTACTTGACCTACAGAAGGAGATGGACATTTAAACAGAAGAAAATTTCCAAATGAACAGGACAAGAAGTGAACCCATACACAACAAACTGTAGTGGCAAGTATCAAGGGCAGATGGCACATGAAGAATGCTGACGGTCAGAGCTGAAGGGGCATGTGCCATTTTACTTGAGAAATGAAACCTGTCATAAAAAAGCACACTTCTGTGAAAATATCTAAGGGTAGGAGACCATGGAAAGTTGTATTCAACATCCAGAGAGCAATCAATTGCAATCAAATTGCACACCCTTCCAGGTATGAAACATTAAGGGCATATCTCTTGTCTTTTGCTATATTACAAATATGATCAAAATTGACCAATCTGGGAAAGGGTCTAGTAGGGATGGAGAAGGAAGTTAAAATGGATGAGATGGAGGTAAGAGAGGGGAGGCTCCAGAGGGCAGTCAGAGTACATTGTACACAGAAATCAAATTATCAAAACAAATATAGTCAATTAGTTATATATCTGAATTAGCACAACTACACCTATATCCACAGTGTCACCCAACTCTTGGTTCAGATGATTATTACTGTTGATACATTTACATACACCATGTGTACTTCCTGAGTTGGAGTAGTATTTAACATATGTGTAAATTTCCATAAATGTGTATATTATTGATAAACTATACTTATGTTCTTTCAGTCACTCAGTTTTAGAGCATCTGTTTCCTACAGAGATAGAAATGCACAAAACTGGAAACTTCCCATTCCAGGAAACAGGTGACTTGTGTTAATGACAGACCATGCTTTTATAGAGGGTACCTGTAACAATGTGGCATAATTTTCACAATAACAGAATATGTGAATAGTTGAGATGAGAGAAGAATGAGGAGAAATTACAAGAAGTGGTCACTGCCCTGGTTCATAGGATTCCAATCTCCTGAAGTCATGTCTGCCAACCTGTGATGCTAAAGAGTAACTTTTGTAACTCCTGTGTCCTAAGGAGCACCTAGAATTTGTGGATTCTCCACCTCAAGGTGGAGAACAGTTATATGGTCACAGACTAAGAAAAAGAGATAAAATCATTGGGAGAAGGGTTTCATGAAGCCTCTTACCTTTCCTCTATTTTTCATACAGGAGGTGGCAAGCTGTTCTGTGGTGAAGTGAAGTGTCCACTTAGTCAGCCATCTATATGAAAGACTTCTGTAGCCTGGAGAATGCAATGAGATTGGTGCTTGAGGAAGGCTAATAAATAGAGCAGAGAGACCTGTGGTTTCCTGTACTTGGATCTTTCATCTGAACTGGCATATGAGCATCACACCACCCCTTTGAGTCACGCTCTTCACGAGACTGTTCTTGACAGTTGACCTGGCTCCTATCTCTAGTCCTCTGGTCATGCCAGTTACTATGATTTCCCATCCTGTTAGTTTAATTTGATACAAGACCTACCTTTTAATCTAGTTTAGGTATTCATCTTTCACCAGGTACTCCCAAGTGCTGGAATTGCAGGCAGAACTCCAAACAGCATCAATGTGGTTAGTAGGGATTTGAGCTCATGCCCTTACAAATTCAGGAAAAATATTTTACCCTCTGAGCCATCTCTCCCAGGACTATCTAGGAACATTTTTATAATTACAAAATCCCATTTCATCTTCCTAATCTATTTTAATATGAATGACTTTTTAAGAGATGGGATTATTCACTGGGTTTGCTAGTTAGTGTATTACTTTGTTAGTTTCTTGATAACCAGGAAGTAGGGTGATACAACTTATAGGATGCTTTGGTTTTCTGCCTTTTCAGCTTTACATTGCACAGGGTAAAGCCATTGACTTCTCACATACAATCCTAAGTGGTAAGTCAGCAGGCTATTCTCCTGAGTCCAGGCCATTCCACCACCATCCAAAGCTGCATTAGAGGGCACCAGAGGAACAGTCACCACCTGCACTGACTGGATGAAGAGGGAAGTGGCTGTTCTCCTGGCTGGACAGACCCACTCTTTTGGCTAGCCAGTCCAGCACTCTGGGGCCTAGGTCATGTGGGACTTCCTCTACTTCTCCCTTGCCCATACTGAACCAGCAGCTCATCAGCAGGAATGTCTCCTGTGGCCAGATCACTCCACCAACATATCCAGCTGCATCAGAAGGCCCTGAAATCACAACCCGCCCACATTCACTGACTGGAGTGAAAGTAGCAGGAGAGCACCCTGGAGAGGCACAGCCACAATCTGCACCAATTAGAGAATGAGGCCATTCTACCACAACCCTTCACATCAGAGGCCTCTGGAGGAACATCCCCCACCTGCATCATTTGGGGGAAGATCTCCAACAGCCTGTCAGCAGGCAAGACTACTATAGACAGTCTACTCTACCACCAGCCCCTGTGACATTGGAGGATACCCAGAGGCATAGACTTTACCTACACCAATTAGAGGAAGAATCAACATAGGCACCTATAATTACCTACTTGGGTACTTTATGAAGATGACAGAGGCACTTTAAAAGAAAATGAGAAATTCTCTTAAAGAAGTGGATTAAAAGACAATCAAAAAATTGAAAGAAATTAATAAATCCTTAAAGAAAGTCAGGAAACCCAATAAAAACAATCAAACAGGTAAAAGAAACAGTTCAATACTTCATAATTGAAATAGAAGCACTAAAGAAAACACAACCTGAGGGAATTCTGGAAATGGAAAATTAGGGTAAAAGGTCAGGAAGCATAGATGCAAGCTTAACCAACAGAATATAAGAGATAGATTTATTAGTAAGAAAAGGTAAAATCCTACAAATTCTTAATACAAAGCAACCAGAAAATCTGGGAGATCATGAAAAGACCAGACCTAAGAATGATACTGATAGGAAAAGCAAAACTCTATCTAGCTCAAAGGCACAGAAAATATATTCAACAAAACCATAGAGGAAAACTTTCCCAGCTTAAAGAAGGGCATGTCTATGAAGGAACAAAATGCTGACATAACACCAAATAGGGTGAAGCCCCCATAAATCCCCTCAACACATAATAATTGAAACACTAAACATATAGGGAAAAAAACAAAATAAAGAATAAATCAAGAGTATTAAGAGCTCCAAAAGAAGATCAGGTATCACATAAAGGCACACTTATCAGGATTATCCCTGACTTCTAATGGAGACTCTGAAGGCCAGGAATTCCTGGACAGATGTTTTGCAGACACTTAAGAGACCACAAGTGTAGATGCAACTTTCTGTCCTGCCTGACCCTGTATTCATTCAGTATGAAAGAAACACAGAAGCTTATATTAACTATAAGCTGTTTGACCTATTAGCTCCAGTTTATTATTATCTATCCCATACAACATATATTAACCCATAATTAATATCTATGTTTAGCTACATGGCTTGGTACCTTTCCTCAGTAAGACATTCTCAACATGCTTCCTCTGAGTCTGGTTAGTGACTGACTTTCTGTCTTTCCTCTTCTCAGAATTCTTCTAGTCTCGTTGTTCTGCCTATTCTTCTTGCCCGACTACTGGCCTTTCAGTGCTTTATTAAACCAGTATGAGTGACAAATCTTTGCAGTATATGAGAGCAATATCCCACAGTATTTCACATTTTTTTCTTTAGAAAACAAGAACCCTGATTCTAATTCCCCTTGTTTAGCTATTTTTCTGCTCATTATCCATAACAACTTGAAACCAATAAGTTAAACAAATACAAACATACATAATCTATTTTGGGGATGTGGGCATAGTTTTATGGTATACTTTCTGCTGATTCTTGATGCTAGCAATATTTAGAAAACCCTGAGAAATTTAGAATTATGGTCAAATTCTGACTGGAGTATTCTGTGAGACTGGATCATCTCACCCAGTAACCTTGAAGCTGTTCTGGATGTAGAACACAGAGGAAACTGAGATGTTGAATTCTCTTGGCCATCTGCTCCTATTGGAGATTATTCAGCAGGTCTTCCTAGATCAAACCTGATGTTTCTTAACCCAGAATGAATCCACAACTTCTCATTTGGAAATAAAAGCAGATCCTCTTTCCCAAATTAACATATATTTTGATTTAAATTTTGAAGTCAAGATATTTTTAAAATATATAGGTTGGTTTAATGCAGCAGTATTTATAATCAAATGTCTTTTAGCAGCTGCTGCTCCTTTCTCAGCTGTCAAAAAATTCAAAGACAATGCAATAACATACAGCATCCAGACTCTATATTTTTCATCTTTATGTGGCTTTCTTCTTTACTCTATTTCTTTTTTAAGGGCTTTCTGTATCCTTTTTATTTTTCTCTCCCAAGCTTATGCATATTTTTAAACACACTGTAAACCATTTAGAGGTTTTTTTACTTCTCAATCTGTCTTCACTGTATATCTCTATATTTTTTTCTGACTCTATGAGTTGTTAATCTGCTAAATAGCATAGCTAGAATTAAAACATCAGCTTTGCAGATTGGATCTACCCCATTCCTTGACATTCCAAGAGCCTAGCTTAATGAATGTTACTGGTAGGAGCAACCTTTATCGTCACAACTCTGAGGTTTTTCTAGGTCCATGACACCACCAAGAAGTATGCTGCCAATGACTCATAAACACCATTTAACTTTTTGGTAGCGGGGCCTCTTAAAAGAGCCTAAAGGACTGGGTGTTAGTAGCACACACCTTTAATCCCAGCACTCAGGAGGCAGAGGTAGGCAGATCTCTATGAGTTTGAGACTAGCCTGGTCTGCAGGAGCAAGTACCAGGACAGGCTCCAAAACTACACTCTGAAGGAAGGTGACAGTTCTGTGGTCTGGGCACTCTTTGGGGCCTCTGGAAATGGCACCAGAATTTAATTCCTAGTGCAAGAACTATCTTATTGAAACCCATTCTCTATGGAGGGATAACTTTCTCAGCCTCAATACAGGAGAAAGGGTCTTGATCCTGCTTCAAGTAAAAATGCCAGATTTTGTTTACTTCCCATAGATAACTTTACCCTTTCTGAGGAGTGGATGGGGGTTGTGTCAGATTAGGTGGGGGGGTAATAGGAGTAGTGGAGGGACTGGGATACATGGTTGGTTTGTAAAATAAAAAAATAATTTCAAACAAAAATGAATAATTAATAAAAAATAAATGAAATGTTAACAGCAAATACATATAAAAAGCAACACTAAGAGACAACTTAAGTTCAAGTACTACATTTACTATGTCTAAATATTTTAAATGACTTCTGTGATATTTATTAGATTTGTTTTGTAAGTAAAGCTGCTGTGTGATCTTTCTCTGTTTGAACTATGTGAACTTTGTAATGACTTTGGTTGTGGTGTTACATTTTCCTGATTTTTGTTAAAGTGGCATGAAAGAAGATGTAGGTATCTGTTATATAAAATATAAAACTTTGGGTAATACATGAAATCTTATTGGTACTTGAAATTAATGGCACTTAAGGAGAAATCTGCCTCTAAGTGTAAAAATGAAAAGTCCTAGAGTAACTTGACAAGAATCCTAAGATATAATCTTTTAGATTTTGGATGCTGAAAGAACTGACACACATTTGTACATACATGAGTCAACTTTTAGTTACAAAAAATTCTTCAGTGTATTTTAAATCATTTACTTCACTTATTCAATTAACATGTATTAACTACAATGTAGTACAATGTCTGATGATGATCAAGAAGACTACTCTTTGTTGAGACCTATGAAAATAAAACCTTTCACTTTAATGAGACAAAATTTGGAGTAAATTAAAAGAAACTTTTTACAAAGGGGATGGCCATTCTGTATCTATTAAGTGCTGTGACCTAAGGAATTGTAGACTTCCCAATCCTCCTTTCAGGATTGTGCAGAAGAGATTGGTCAGAACTGAGGACAGTTCTAGACCCAAGAGTGGGTGAAGCTCTTACAGGGGTGGATAAGGGACTCTAGAGTCACATTTGATTGATAGGCCCTGTCTTGTTTAACGCCAACAGAATGTGTGTTATCTTAACTATTATGAGATCAGGAACTAAGAAAGAGAGAACTTTAAAAGATCCTCCATTTGATAAGGGCATTATCTCTCAAATAATATCTGTCTACCCAAATCAGAGACTTTATCACTAATCTAACGTTTATGAACTCCTTTGCAGTTCCCTGCAGAAGACTAGTTCCACATTTACCCTCTATGGAGTGTAGTGATAGGGGAGCACGGGCCTGCTTTTTGTCCCGCCCGGCTCCCGC
>LOJH01065937.1:0-10407 GCA_001685095.1 Ellobius talpinus | reverse complement strand
TAAGCTTGGATGTAGTGGGAAGGGCCTTGGACTTCCCACAGGGCAGGATGTCTTGCCCTCTCTTAGGACTGGAGGGGGTTGGAGAGGGAGGGTGTATGGGGGGAGTGGGAGGCAAGTGGGAGGAGGGGAGGAAGTGGGAAATTTTATTGGTATTATATTTAAAGTACTAAAAAAGAAAAGAAAAAAAGAAGGGTGCCATTTCCCCCTATTATCTATCCCTATTATCTAGGGAGGATAATATTCATGTCCTCCCTAGATAGTACATTTATCTAAGGATGCTGACATCCTAGAGAAGGGTTCTTTAACTTCTTTTCTAAGAGCCCATTGTATCATTTTGATTTATATTTTCAATCTGTGTTTGATGAAGTTTTTAGACATGCTTGTTTTATTTAAAAATGATTTTAAAGGTGAACTTGGTTGCTTCCACCGAAAATGGATAAAGGGCCATTCTGTTATATAACTGAGTCAATTGTTTAACCTCAACAATCAGCAAAAATAATTGTTGGGAGCTATGTGCAGGTGTAAACAATATTATAAAAGATGATTGAAATGTTAGGTCTGAAGGAGAAAGAAAGACAGTGAAGTAATAAGTGAGTCGTTTAACAAAAATAAGGTACTGGCTATAACCACTTATAAATATAACTATATAACTATATACATATATATTTCATTTTAAATATATAGTGCAAAATCAAAGTTGTGACATTTGTTTCTAGCTAAACAAAAATGAATCAGAGTAAAGTTCCCGACTTATTTTATCAGTGGTTTTATAAATGTTATCACTTTTACTATTGAAAACAATTTTAAGCACATAACACATTAAAGGCATTTAGACAAATATTTTTCACCATAAGTAGACTCTTTATTCAGGATTGAAATACCCATAAGCACTAACAAACAAATATGACTCATCTTTATTCGTAATCCAATACTGTTTGTTTTAGGGGACTTGTTCTAAACAGGAGTGTTTCTCTGATGTGGTTAGATTAATCAGGATGTTATTTTGTATAGCCTAGAGCAGTGGGCCTAGTAATTGGATAATCTGTCTTCCCCATCATTATAATAGTGGAAGGAATCAGTACACTAGCAATGAAGAAGTTTGTTTCTGCCTGAGCTCAGGGAAAATTTGACTACTTCTATCAGATTAACTTCCATTTGGAAATAAATTATTTCTGTAATCATCAACAGAACCCAAAATCCTGTTAGGTCTTCCTGAGGGATATTACTGTGCTGAGAAGGACAGAGGGTGACTACGTGTGGGAAGACTGGAAAGATACTGGAAGAGATAATGTATGAGAGAGACTTGAGGAGCCTTGTCTTCATTTCTTGTCCAGGAAGATGCACAGTGAGCCCCATTCTCACTGGGGCTGAGATATGCTGAGATACTGGACTAAATTATCACACAGGTATTGGCACAGCCTTGCTGCTGATTGACCTTGAGGAAGAGACATTACAGATGGAGGTAGCATTCAGGATGATTATACATGGAGGGGGACAGAAAATAGGGCGGTTCACACTGCTTTAAAAATCCATTTTGTTTCTGTCTCACCAAAGGTCTGTGTCTAAGGGCAACACTTCAGCAAACTTAGATTTCTTCTCTGATGATAAATGTGCACAACTATGGGCTACTGCTTTGTGGCAAAAGCTATTTTCTACCCTTAATTCAAATGCATATTGTATCTTTTTCATGTACACAAACATAGCCAGACACACATTCATAGACATGTATATGCATATAGGATATAACTTAAAGAATTTAAATTGCAGATCATTGTCTTTTTAACAGGTATTTTCACCTTTTGTGTATTTAAAGAAAATAAAACATTTAGCATTCTTAAATTTACAATTTTCCTAGGCACAACCATTCAGACTAGGTGCTCTATCATTTAAAAATGTAATACTTTTCTCCTTTACAGATGCAGGATTTTTAATCTTTAATCTCTGTGCTGTCTCATTTTACTGCAAGCAACCTTCAGTATAATAATAATAATAATAATAATAATAAAAGGAAAAGCATTTTTGTTTCATTTTAGTTTGCCTCCACTTTCATCAGCTTCGATTTACTAAAGAAATAAAGAGATTAAAAAAACAGTAACACGTATACACTCACTGTATCTCTGAATCATATGGATCCATGTCATTATATTCTCGATCTGAAGTGTTCCTGACAATTTATAATTTAGGATGATCAGTGAAGTGCTTTTTTGTTATCTTTAATCTCTCCTTTAATTTCTTCTGGCACTGATAGTTATTACTAATTAGAAATACAAAGTCTGCCTCTTCTATTAGCATTTTCAGAAACAGCCCATTGCAATATAGAGAGTTGCATTTCTACAGTTGTGTGTCTTCACAAAGAGGAAAAATGCATTCATCTCGAAAGACATATCATCCTGGACACTTCCTTTCTCAGACTTTCCAATTTTATATTCATGACTATTTAACTTATTTAACCATGAAATGTTAACATCATTAAAAGTCTTAAAAAATCATTTCATGAGCACTTTCTGGAGTCCCTTCCTTCTGTCTGTGTTGGATATCTTTGAAGTGTATTTTCAGACCTTATTATTGCAAATGTCTTTTTTGTGGATTTTCCATGAAAGATTTTTATCCCTAATCCAAAGGAGTGGTACTATTAAACTTTGATCAGTTTTGTACTTTTTTATGCAAAAGTTTCTCTTTTTGCTTTGCCTCAAATTAGGTTACTTATGTCTTTATTAATGTACTTTTAAAGATTTGGGCAGCATCAGTAATCATCTCATAATGAAAGCAATGTAAGTTTCTGTATTAATTAGCATCTGCTACCACATTAATAAGTACATTTTACATGTGAATTTGCATTCCAACATCAGTTCTTAGCAGATCTCAGAAAGAACTGTTTCTTTCATTTTCAAAATGCAAGATATAGATCAGTTGTAATTATTTTCCAGCCTTGCCCACTGGGTTATGGGTGTTTAAGCCACACTTTTGAATATTCTCATGCATTATCTTTATTTTAACTTCTTTTGCATGAAGGCACAATCATCCTCCCAACTCCCCATTTCTTCAATGGTATATAAAAATGCAAAAGATCAATCATTCCAGAATTCTACACCATAAAATGTCATTCACATACACTGCTGAGATAAAGATGTTTCAGGTAATAGTTGGGCATGGCTTATTGTACAGCCAGCACTCTTTTAGTTCCTTTAAAGGTATTATTTTTAATCTTTTCTGTTCTACAGGTTGGCACTAATCTCATCTTTGGGTTGCAAAATCTATTAACTCTGCATGCTCCACAACTTGATGTAGTTA
This sequence comes from Ellobius talpinus, assembly GCA_001685095.1. Lineage (NCBI taxonomy): Eukaryota > Metazoa > Chordata > Mammalia > Rodentia > Cricetidae > Ellobius > Ellobius talpinus. Next base: position 7,116 of record LOJH01065937.1, on the reverse strand, counting down.
AAGCATGAGAATTTGATGGATTTTATTACCTTCTACAGTTAACCACAAACTCAAAAGTCTCTTCTAATCATGAATATATAATTTTGTGAATAAGAAACATCCAGAAACTAAAAAGTCGGAGCTGCAAGCAAAAACAATGGCAAAATAACACAGGAAACAATTTTAGAACATCAGAGGCCAAATGATATGGGAGGGACAAAATAGAAGAAATGTAATTTTCATTGGAAGGATACAGTCAGTACTGTTGTTTTGAAAACTTTTAAAAAAGAGATTTTGCAAATATGGTGCTATCAACTATGTGGGAAGAGCCTGTAGGGCAGCTCATGGGATGGCTAAATTAGGTTCTAAAGCAGAAAGAAGAAAATGCCAGCAACATTTGTATAACTTTGCTTTAAAAAGCATAATCTCAATACACTTAATATCATTATTTTAAATAAAAATTTTAAACCAAAAATAGACATTTTATTTACTTGTATAAATATGTTGGAACACACATTATGTTAATTAAAATATTTACTTTGGGCTCACAATATTTTCCTTTAGAAATAAAATACTTTTAAAAATCTCATCTGATAGTTTCCTTATTAGATCTCATATAGCTCTGTACCTTGTACAGCTTCTCAATGTTCTATGTCAGTATTACATGAGGAACTGTGTAGTAATAGGAAATAATGCACAAAAATTAAAACTGATAATTGCCTAATATGCACAAAATGACTTCAGAGCAGATTTCAACATTCCAGTTATACAATTCTGTGCAAGAGAAATGTGAATACTCAATATTGTAGTCTAACACTGCATAAGAAGAGAAAGCCAGGGGATAATAAGAACTTAAGTAAACTCAAGTCCAGGATGTCTACTACCCTCCTCTCTGATTTAAACAGAATAAAGCGATTAGGAAACGGCTCCTGATAAGGGGTAGCCTTGGGGAATGTGAAGAGCAAGGTGGGTGGTGGTGGTACTATCTAGCAAGTGACTATTCACCTCAAATTAGGAAGCTCTGTGTTCCAGCTCCCCAAGAGACTGAAGGTGGTGATGCAAATGAATTCACATATTTAGTAAGAATTAGAAATGAGCTGATGTGATTTGCAATCTGTGAATTTGGTGATAAAAGCTAGGTGTCTCTGAATACAGCAGAATTTGTGAAAATTTTATTCCTTCCCATTCCTATAATGTTGAGAGATGCTTAGCACTGTTTAGACACAAACAATGATATAGGGGCAGACTGTAGGTATGAACAAAGGGAAGATGATTTATGTCCTCTTTCACCTCACACTTAGGGCTTATTGTTTTAAGAAAATGCCTGAAGGAGTAAGTACAATATTTAACTATATCTGATTATAAGAGCTATGATTATGGAAATTATTCCCAATGTACAACTGAGACTAAATTTCTGAATCTTCTAACACAGATGAATCAATGAAAGAACATACCTTGTATTGCATGGCAGCTCTCAAAACCAATAACTACTAGATCCAGTTACATGTCAGGAATATCATTATCCAAGGAACTAAAGGACAAAGGCACACGATAACTATTCTGACATATTTGTACACTGTGTGAATATATATTGCTGTGATTTGTTTAATAACAAGCTGAATGGTCAATAGCAATCAGGAGGTATAGGTGGGACTTCCAGATAGGGAGAGGAAAGAGGAAATAATCCAGGTGTTTCTGGAATAACACAGACATGGAGAGGAAAAAGGAAGTGTAAGAAGGAAGAGAGGTAAAACCACATGGCAGAATGAAAATTAATATTAATGGGTTAATTTAAATTATAAGAGCTAGTTGAGACAAGCATAAGCTAAAGGCTAAGCTTCAATAATCAATAATAAATTTCCACATCATTACTTTTGAGCTAGAAAATCAAATATAGTCTGACAAGAAAGCTTGCTCCATGGAGTCTCCAAGATTGAGGATCAAATATCCAAATATAGAGCCTGAGAAAGCTAAAAAGAGTCATGGACAAAGAACACATGTGGATTCCTAGTTTGGCAGGCTTTAAGGTGTGCCATTGATTGTTTCATGGTGGTGTACAGATCACACCTCCTGGCCATTGCTTGTGGGCTGGAGTCAGCTTCCAATACCATGTACCAGCACCATGCATTTAGCTGAGCCATGTGGCAGCTGGCATGACAGTGTAAGATTTGTCTTATAGTCAGAGAGTGCTGCAGGCACACAGTAAAGTGAACCGGAATGAGCAAACATTTAAACAGACCCAGTGAAAAAAAAAGTGTGTAGTCATAGAAAAAATACTTTGGTAATAATAATAATAGTTTAAAAAATGGTAAAGATAGGCTAAGCTAAAGTAATATTAAAATAATAAGCCACATAAAGATACAAAATAAGCAGGGTGTCTGGATTCTGTGTGGTGCTTTGCTGACTTTTAATTTTTAAATGCTAGTGTACAATGACAATAGCTGCTGAGAGACATTAGGTTATGGACACTGCTAAATTAAACCAATATATTTTTTTAAATGTCTTATCTTCAGCATGGAAGTCAGAAAATATGTTACGTTGTTTAATAAGAAACAAAAAGTTTTGATTCTCTTCTAAATTAATGAAGATCAGATTTGATTGGGGGAGACTTTCTGAAAATCTTGGTAATAGACATGAAGAAAGAAACCAAGAAATACCAGAGGACAGTTGCTGTATTTGCTGATTCCTTGACAAAGGAACAGCTCTGAAACTGTTTGAGGCATGATAAATCTTGTTGACTACAGAGTCCTTATGGCTTATTATTACATCATATCCTTTCATATGGCATGGATAGAAGTTTGGTTAAATGATTCAAACAAACATAAAGTTTATAAGTGCCTTTTATTGACTCAAACATAAAACAAAAAAATCATCTTTGACTGTCTCCATATTTCATATATATTAATGCAAAACTTTGGACTCACCAAGATAGGATCAATAATGGATTATTTTCTCTGATTTTTCCAAGAGCAAATGAACTTTACATTGTAAATACAATTGTTACCTTATCATTGTTCTTATTGTATGTAGTTTTACTGTGCTAGAGTTAAAGTCTTTCCTTTTTATTTAAACAAATAGGGAGAAATGTTGTGGGATATTTTCATGCTGTTTGGAGATATATTGATGTGTTTGGTTTAATAGAGAGCTGAATGACCAATAGCTAGGCAGGAGGTATAGGTGGGAAGTCTGGACAGAGAGAGGAAGGAGAGGATAATTTAGGGGCTCAAGATATGACAGAAGACATGGAGAGTAACAGGAAGTGCAATATGGAAAAGAGGTAATGCTACATGCCAGAACATAGATTAATATAAATTGTTTAAGTTAGATTATAAGAGTTAGTTGAGACAAGACTAATATAAAGACCCAGCTTTCCTAATTAATAATAAGTTTCTATGTTGATATTTGTGGGCTGGTGGTCCAAAGATAGCCCTACAAGAAAGCTTGCTACAATAAATGAGGATATCAGGCAAAAGGGCTACAACATGAAGAAACCTTTTGCTCCAAGCAAAGCCATCTTCATAGCCCATAAAAGGTAAGATCAGTCCTCAGATTTGGTGATAGGTTTTAGTTGATGACTACTTTTAAAGATGGAAAACAGAAGGACACATCTGACGTGGTGGTGTCAGGATATTTTAGTTAAACCCAAAGGAAACTTGTTTTCAGGGATTTCTATGGCATCAGTATTTTCTTTTTCATTACAGAATCTGTGCCACTTTGTGTGTTTTTATTTACCTTGCTGTCCCATTTTAAGGCTGAGTAATTTGTACAAACATATTGTTGCATCTGAGATATGTACCTTGCTGTCCCAGTCTAAAGGCTGAGTAATTTGTGCATACCTATTGTTGCATCTGAGACTTTGTGCATTAGTGAGAGGCCTCATAAATCCCAACTGAATGAGAAAGACATAGTGGCTTTATTGTTGGAAAACTCACATAAGCAACTGGATGTAAAAGAATAAATTAAAAATAAAACTTTGAAAATGGCAAAGGGAAATGGGTCATTCTCTTAAAAGCAATTTTGTCTAAAATAAACCCGTAGACTTGATAGTGGCCAATAGTTGTTTATTATCATTTAGTTTGCTAGATAGAAAGTAGGTTGGCTGCAAACTTCAATAAAGACATTTCTGAATAAGTCATTATACAGACTCAATGATGTATCATATACATCATAAATCTGTTCAAATATACGTAGCTATTAAGATATCAACTACTCACTTAACAATTTGAGGTAGGGCAGACCAAGGTATTTACATTTAATGCACATGGCTTGGCCTCCCCATAAAACTCTGTCCCATGTTTCCCTGTTATCCTAAAAACAAATTTAAGGTCCTGGAACATAAAGTAACCTTAATTTGTGTCAAGTAACTGACCAATTTTCTGGATCATACTATGTCATTCTGATTTTCTGAGCGAGATAGTGAGTTCCATGATAGGCAAAAGCCTTGTAAGTGGGCTACTCTTTGGTTTAGGAATGATTAAGCAACAGATATAAAACAAAAAGGGAGCCAGGGAGCTACAAAGAAAGTTGAAATCTTCTCGGCGAGATTCTGAGAGTTGGAGAGAGGAGGGTTGACTCATCATACAGGGTTTCCAAGAATCTTCTCAAGGCATCATTTCTGTAACATCCCCTGCCTTTCCTGTTACTTCATGCTTCCATAAAGTTATATGCATTCTTTTCAATCAAGTGATTTTAAAATGAAGTAGGAATAAAACTCAGGTCTTGGTTATCATTTAGTGACAGACTTGTAAAGTATGGAAATTCATGAATTTATATGCTATATATAAAAATAAAACAATCAGGAAGGTAAATGAGACCAAAATTAGCAAAAATAGACATGAGGTGGGAGGAGAAAAAGAATGTTTAGGAAAGACATAGTGATTTTATAAGAGATAATTGTAACTGCTGGGGGGAATGGTACTTAGTAGACTGCAGATTCTTTGCAACAATTTATCCTATTTACTACCTACCAGAAGTAGAGAAAGAGAAATTAATAACCCCTTACAAATTTAATACTCTTTATATGCAGGGTGTTCAAAATCTGTTCTTCCTAATGGGCATCAGGTTAATTTTGGGGTAGTACTGTGTCATGTGCTATTTACAATATTAAAAATATTTTCCTTTTGAAAATGTCTTTAAGTGTAATTTGGCCATTTGAGATTCCTCTATTGAGAATTCTGTTTATAACTGTGTCCCAGGTTTACAGTCAGATTTTTTTAGTATTTTGATGTCTAATTTCTTAAGTTCTTATTATGTTTTGGAGATTAACCTTCTGTAAGATGTGGAGTTGGTGAAGATCTTTTCCCATTCTGTAGGCTGCTGTTTTGTCTTTTTGACAGTGTCTTTTGCCTTACAGAAGCTTTTCAGTTTCAGGAGGTCTCATTTATTGATTGTCAATCTCAATGTCTGGGCTACTCGTATGATATTCAGAAAGCTGTCTCATGTACCAGTGCAATTTTGTCTACTTCTTACTTTCTATTTATTTTATCAGGTTCTGTGCAAATGGATTTATATTGAGGTCTTTGTTATACTTGGACCTGAGTTTTGTGCAGGGCAACAGATATTGATATATTTGCATTCTTCTCATAGATGCCTATTTTTCTGTGTTTTTAAACAACCCAATTTGCACAGCTAACCAAAAAACTCATGTGTTCCCGTCACTGGATAAAAATATACAAGAATTTCCAACATTCACTGTGCTGCTATTTGCCAAGTTTGTTCCAATTCACACTCACTGGCAAAGCATGTCAAAAATTCGGCTCAGTCTTACTCTTCAGAATAGCTTTTTAAATAAGTCGATTCACAGTTCAAATAATCTTCTTATTTTTAAGCCCTCAGGGCAAAGAAAGAATGATTAAATATTTTTGCATTGTTAGCTAACTATTGTATGGATTTCATTCAGTCTCTATGAGAGCATTAATTTCTCACTGATAATATAATCCTTTTAGAGTTCTTAATAAGCTCATCAGACACATTACACAAAGAGATAGTTAACCCTATTAGAAAACCATGCCAAGAGAGGAAATACTATCTATTTATATCAACTTTCTCATATCCATGCATCCACGAACGCAGAAACCTTTTGCCATCTCTGATGTAAGTTTGTGAGTGTGTGTGTGCATGAGAGGTGTGTGTGTGTGTGTGTGTGTGTGTGTGTGATGTGTGTACGGGCATTCAGTTGTGCTTGTTTTGCTGTTTAAATGTGTAGACTCAAAACTTAATTTGCAGATGTCAGGCACTACTTTCTCTTTCAGATATCTCAGTCTAACCTCAGCCTACCACCGGCTCATTCACAATACCGCATATCAACTTCAGTGAAAGACAATCAAGCGTGGGAAAATAAATTGATGTGATGTAGATGAGCTAATTCCTTGCCTGTACATAATTGGAAGTTTCCTTTGTGGAGAGGAAATCACACTGCAGCAATGTGATTTCACACTTGTCACTTCCAAGTTAAAGTAGGTAACTGAATTCAGCATCTATCTAGAATCTCACATGGACTGTGATAGAAAATTACATCTTTACATATTTTAATGCCTGTACCTCGACAAGAATGCTGGAGTCTAGATGTTTCGGCATAGAATAGGAGCTCTAGGTAAACCTGCAGTCTATTCTCTAGGATTTCTTGATTGAAGCTTAAATTTGAATAGAAACCCTGTGCAAAACCTTTCAGTTGTTTACAAAACACCCCCTTTTATTTCTGAATCTAATGCTTAGATATAATCAAATTCAATTATTTTAAGCTTCTTTTCTTAACTTTGGAAAAGGTAAAATAAAAATGTATTTGCAGGACCTACCTGAGGATTAGCAGTTGAAAAAATGTATCACAGACAAATAAAAGGAAGCCATTAACATCTTATAGGAAGAAAACCTTCAGAAATGAGTAGCAGAAGCTGGGATAATGGCTCAGCAGCAAGGAACACTTGTTTCTTCAAAAGACCCAAGTCAGCTCTCAGCATCCACATAACAGCTTACAACCAGTTTTAACTCCAGGATCAGAAGATCTGATATCCTTTTTCGGGGTCTATGAGCACTACACATGCATGTTATACACAGGCATGTACAGTCAGAGAACACATACATTTAATATAATAATAACAACAATAACAACAATAACATCAATAACAACAACAACAACAA
>LOJH01065936.1:0-10407 GCA_001685095.1 Ellobius talpinus | reverse complement strand
TACTTAGCTTCTTCACAGTCAAAAAATTTAAAGAAAGCACAATAATATACATAACCCAGACTCTCTGTGTATATTCTATCTTTACATGGCTTATATTTCTTACTCTATTACTTTTTCTACAATTTTACTCTGTTTCTTTAAAGACTTTGTTTATTTTTTTGAAAGAATGATTTACTTCTTTTTATAACTATTTATACTCTTTTTTCTCTCTCCTAAGCCTATGTACATTTTTAAACACACTGTGACCCATTTAGTGGTCTTTTTTAATCTGAATTGGTCTTTACTGCATATCTGTAATTATCTTTTGGCCAGAATTGCTTTTTTTATATTTTAATGCTAAGTGGGCATGGCTAGAGCCAATATGGCGCTGCCTGCCTGCTTAGACCAGTGCAACATGGTGGAGGCATGTTCTCTGCTTCTGAGAGACATGTACATTGTCCCATTTTTAGGTATGCAGAAGATCTATGTTGCTATTAAGCAGGTTGTAGCCCTCTGCTCACAGACCCCATTAAATGCTCCATAGTCAGACCTCCCAAAAGAGTCAGAGCCATTTGTGCTGGTGAACCAGTATGCCGCCATTTTTGAAACCTCACTGATGTGGGGTTTTTATTTTTGTTGTTGTTATGTTTTTTGCTACCACTGAATCAGGAAGAACTCTCTTAAAGGAGCTGCAGCATGCTACCAGCAAACAGAGCCCATCCCCTCACCAAAAAAAAATGTAACTAAACTTTGTTTTTTAGTGTCTAGAATTCCTTTCCAAGCCCTCTCAGGTTTTATGTGAATTTAGGTAGCACACATTGGAGTGCCAATCTGTTGGAGGAGGCCACTTGTTTATTTCCTGGCCACCAAGACTCCCAAAATAATTACACAGAAACTATATCATTAAATCAGTTCTTGGCCAATCATTTAACCTTATTATAGCTAGCTCTTACATCTTTGACTAACCCATTTCTATTAATCTGTGTATCTTCATGTGGTTGTGGCTTACCAGCAATGTTTGGACACAGCTGTCTCTGGTGGCAGCTTCATGGCTTCTCACAACTCTGCCTTCTTTTTCCCAAACTTCAGTTTAGTTTTCCCCACCTAGCTCTCCTCTGCCCTAGCACAAGCCAAGGTAGTTCTTTATTCATTAACCAATAAAAGAAACACTATACTGAAGGACTTCCCACCCCACCCCACATACACACCAAACCCATCCTTCCCAATGAGTCTTAACAAGGGTTGCCTGCATGACCATGGGTTGGAAGCTATTTACTTGAGCAGGGAATGGGCTACCATTGAGGAATATGACTCTGCCTCCCTAGAGTTCTGACGATAAGGGTACAAAATGACTATATTGGTTTGAAAGACACAATACTGTACTAATAAGAAGACACTCTAGTTAAGCCCACTGAATTTATTGAGGTGTTTTACTACCTCTTACACACATTTTTTGTAAAATTTCAGCTCAGGGTTGTGACAGTAGCTGCTGTTGGCAAGTGGCATATTTTGATACCAGATTTTCTAATTCAATAATATTGTTTTAGTAAAATTATATTATTTTAGTTTATTTATTCTATGTAGATACTAAAGTAACCAGGCTGTTACTGTTGTTTTTTAAACCAGATAATAGATATACAAATAGCCTCATTTTTGAAGAAGCAACAAAGTTTGAATAAATCCAAATATCTTTAAAATATCAAAACTCTTTGAATACTTTATTTAGTCTCTCATGATCTTTAAATAGAGCTTTGTAACTTTTACAAAATAAAATGTATTGAATGAGCAACACAAAAGTTCCCAAACAAAAACCAGAATTGAGTATACAGAAAATAATTGGAAGAGCCTCATATTTGTGTCAAATTTCTTTGAGATGGTAGTAACATTTGCTTCCCTTAGCCACATGAATAAGGCACAGGGACAGATCAGAGACCTCATAGCAAGCACATATAATAACATATGCAAAATAAAAGCTGTCACTTCCTAGAGCATTAATTACAAAACCAACCAAACACTAGATCCTTTTCCTGAAACCATGCTATTACCTTCTAGAAAGAAAAATTCAAGCTGTTACTCTGTTGCAACTAAAACTTTTGACAGCAGCATTCTATATATCTGCAGCATACCATGTATCTGCAACACCCCAGGCATCAGCTGCATTCCATATATCTGAAGCACTCCATGGATCTGCAGTACTCCGGGTATCTACAGTACTCCATATAGCTGGTCAGACCTTGTCTGTTCTGAACTTGAGTTTGGGCATATTGTAGCAACCAACAGCATAAAGTTCAGTGTGGTCACTACTAAACTGAGTATACACTTCCTGCAGCTTCCTAGGAGCCATGGTTCCATCCTAGGAACCATTTAATAATTTAAGTGCCCAGCACCTTCCTGTGTGAATTATTTTTCTCATCACAGTGACAGAATACCTGAAAGAAATGCCTTAAGAGAGGAGGGATTTATCTTGGCTTATTGTTTATGATGCAGTTCATTGCAGGAAGATATGATGTTGAAAGGTTCTGTGGCGAGGAATTCACAACAGCCACCTGTTATGTGATATCGAATTAGAAGGAGAAAGGCTTGATCCAGAGGCAGGGCTGCATAATAAAAGTCAAGGCTTCTCCAAGCAACCCACTTCATCTGGATATGCCCCCCACACTAAAAGTATACAACTTTACAAAGCAGTAGCAACAGAAAAGACCAAGTGTTCAAACACACAGGCCTGTGGCAGAGATTTCACACCAATACCATAATGCTTACCATAACAAGATCTTAAATCAGAGCAGATCCATCAGTAGCCACTCTCTATAGATTGTGGCAAGTGAACCTATCTCCACATCCCATTTTCTTCCAGAAACTAATAATAAACTTAACATGGTTGAAAGTGAATGAGAGAAACAGAAAAAAGGCAAAGGGAGGAAATTTATCTTTGTGATTACTGTGTCTGTCACAGTTCTCATGATTCCTGATTATACATCTCACTCCTTTATCTAGGAGATATATGTAGACGAGGCAGAGCCATCACAGTTTCCATGCAGGCTTGAATAAAACCCTTAGAATATTTCTATCCTATATTTGATATTTTGGTTTTATTTTTCAATACATTATTTCAAATCACAAGCAACAATATTTTATTTTGGTTTTGTTCAGAATAGATAATTTGATACAATATATTCTAATTATGATTTGCCCTCCCCAACTCCTGCCCACTTTTCCACCCACACAAATCCATACCCTTTCTTTCTTCCTCTCATTGGGAGACAAACATGTATCAATAATAATAATAATAATAATAATAGAAGAAGGAGGAGGAGGAGGAAGAGGAGGAAGAAAAAGGTGGTAAAATAAAATCAAAAGAGCCAAAGTAAAAGGTACAGAAACACAAAAATTCTATAAAAACACAAAACCAGAAACCATAATATTTATGTGAAAGACTTGTAAGAAAAGAAAAGCCCGGAAAAGACTTATGAGACAAGAAAAAAATCGCCACTGAGTTTGTTTTGTGTTGGTGGCTACTGCTAGCTGTGGATTCTGACCTTAAGAATGTTTTGTACATCCAGTGAGGCTCTGATGGAGAAAACTAGTTTCTTGGTTGTGAGCAGTTGTCAGTTGGAGTTAGCGTCTGAATTAGGGGTGTGGGCTTATGTCTACTGCCCCTCTCAGCACTGGAACACCATCAGGCGAGAGTGGGTGCAGGCCCTGTGCATGCTGCCACTCTTTCTATGAGCTCACATGTGTGGTGGTCCTGCTGTGTTTAGAATGCCTTGCTCTTTATGTCTTCCGTCCCCTCTGGATCTTAAGTTCTTTCTGCTTCCTCTTCTGCAAGGTTCTCTGAGTCCTACAGAAGTAGTTGATGGAAATATCCCATTTAGGACTGAATGGTCTCACTGTCTGCTTACTGTCCAGTTGTGGGACTCTATTTATTCCCATCTACTACATGAGGAAGCCTATCTTAGGATGTCTGAGCAAGACAGTGATCTGTGAGTGTAGCAGGATGTTCTTAGTTGTCATTTTATTGTTACATCCCTTTAGCAAGGCAGTAATATTTTTCTTCTCTCAGGTCCCTGGCTATCTAAAATCAGATCCTTGGCCACTAAGCAGATAAAATAGACTCTATCTCATGGAGGGAAGCTTAAATCCAATCAGATATTGGTTGGTTAGTCATATAAGTTTTGTGCCACAATTTCACTATCACAAGTTGTAGGCAGGTCACCAATGTCGACCGAAGGGCAGGTATCAAGCATTCCATTACAGTTAAATAATGAATTTTAAATAGCAAGTTTAAAATTACCTTGTGATTACCACATCACATCCACATAATTCCCATTTCTGCCTTGCTAGTCTCTTTCAATAGTGTATCACACACATATAAAATGGGCTGTGGAATAATCATTTGGTAAATAATGGATCCCGTGCAGTTGGCAGGCTGCCCCTTTCTTGAGCACTATTATAGATTCTGCAGGCCTGGGACCTCGAAGCCTTTCCTTTTTCCCATTATGTGTAAAAACCAAGCTCATTTTCATCATTCTAAAAAGTAATGTTCTTCTCCCCTGGAAGCTTTGTTCTGATTTATATCACAAGCTAGCCTTTCCCAGATAAAATGGCCATTTTATATGGTACCTCTTAAAATTCTTCTCTAGGCAAGTCACTGATGGTAGAAAAATATCACTACTCACATCAGACTATGGCCAAAACAAAGTCAGCTAGATTCTATTTTCTCCTATTCTTTTTACTCTCATGAGGTGTAAGAAAAAATGATACTTCATAGACTTCCTACTTTTATATTCTTGATGGACCTGCATTGGTTCCAGAACAGACCCAACTTAATTTATGAAATGCTGAAAAATCAATAATGAGATCACATGGCCTGGGTTACAATTTGAAAATGAGCAGGAAACTACTGAGTCATGGCAGCCAGAACAGGAAATGAACAGTATATTGCAGAGGTGATTTGGAGGGGGAGGGAGTTGGAATCTCTTGTCAGGCGTGGAAGAAATTCAATTCTAACACAAAGAAGTAAGACTTGGAATGCTTTTCTGCATATCCTGAGAGGTTTTATAGCATTAAAGTGTTGTTTTCCTTATTTTCCAAGAAGAGCCTTGGTCAACTGTTGTGAGCATAAGTCACCTTGGCATCCCCACCAAGCTAAGAAGGAAGAAATGTGTCAAGAATACTTTTGACTAAGCTAGGTACTTTAAAATTGGAGAAGCACCACAGTATTCTTTTAAGAAGTTGTGTTGGGACTGGAGAGATGGCTTAGAGGTTAAGAGCACTGGCTGCTTTTCCAGGGGTCCTGAGTTCATTTCCCAGCAACTACATAGTGGCTCACAATCAGCTGTAATGTGGGTTCTTCTTCTGGCCTGCAGGTATACACACAGTACAGAACACTGTATACATAATAAATAAATAAGTCTAAAAAAAGGAAGAAGAAGAAGTTGTGTTAACCTCGAAAAGAGAAAAAAGGATAGTGAGAAGTTTGGAGAAAGTAGCATGTTCTCACGGTCATCTGTGCACTTGTGATTTACCTGTGTTATCGTGAAGTTTGATGGGCATTTGTTATCGAGCTGACCTGAAATTCCCAGAAATGAGTCAAGACCTCACCCCACATCCATGGAAAGGTTTTGACTGACTCATGAGGCTTTCCTCCTACTCAATCCTGAGAGGAAATGCTGTCACATTTGTCACCACGATACCTAATGATGTCATAGATTTATATCATTGCATATTTGCCCTAATCTGTGATTCTCATTTAAATATGACAATATTTACTATGTTATGTTTACAACTGTCTTCTTAAATAAAAGCCAAAATTTAAACTTTGTATTAAATTAAGTTTGGATAGATAACATAATTTGTAGACAGTGAACCAAAAATCAGAAGTCAATTTTTGATGGTGAAGGTTCCTACCTGGTCCTGACTGTCCTTTACAATGGGCTACAACTGTTAGCAGAAATATCCTTTCCTCCCCAAGCTGCTTTTAGCCACGGTGTTCTATCACATTAATAAAAAAAAGTAGCTAAGACAGCCCATCGTGGAGGGAGCTCAGGTTCTGACCCCTGTCACAATTCCCATTGCTGAACCCACTCAAAATGTTGTTCCTCTGCTTCATTCACTTTCCAGGAGAGCCCCACTGTGCCCTATACAAAAGCAGGCATGAATCCCTTCCTAAGAAGGCTAGGCTGTCTTGTCACCTACCATTCCCTTCCCTAGTCTATGGCAATGCCTAGAGTTGGTGTCTAAGCGATGCAGTAAGAAGGAGTTCGTAAGTAGGCACTGAGAATTGCACAGACATCAGGCTAGCATTTAGGAGAAACTAGAAGAGGCATTATGCATGATGAGACACGCAGCTTCCTCCTATATTCTTGTAGTTGAATCCATGCATTTATAAAGAACTCAGAGACTCTTAAAAATTCATTTTAAAGCTGGACAGCGCTGCTATACGCCTTTAATCCCAGCGTTGGGGAGGCAGAGGCAGGTGGATCTCTGTGAGTTTGAGGCCAGCCTGGTCTACATAGTTAGTTCCAGGACAGGCTCCAAAGCTACAGAGAAATTCTGTCATGAAAAACAAAAACAAAAAATCATTTTAACAATCTTAAACATATATAAGGGAATCCATTTTAACACATCTACCATAACAAAGACACAGATATAATCATTTTGAAATTTTTTTCTTTATTGAAGATTACCCATGAAATATTTAGCTTATGTGAAAAATGATATAGTACAAACATATTCATGGAAATTCTAGTTTGAAGAGTCAAAGCAAACTGAAGGACTCTAAATGTTGATAGAGAATAACCTGAGTAGATAATTGTGACTCGAGCACAAGCTAGAATCTTACATAGCCGTTAAAACAGCGAAGTGGCATTGGAGCCATGGTAATGGAAGTGATAGCTTGAGAGAGCAGAAGCAGAACAACTACACGAAGCATACCCAAAAGATGACCACAGATTGTTGGAAACCACATCAGTAGCAGAAGTTGCCCATGGAGAAGGAGACTAAGTGAACGAAACAGAAGTTTTATCCTCATGCATATTTATAAGGTAGAAGTTTATACTCTGAAGAACCTGTTAAAAATGGCTTACCATTATTTTCAAATAATCTTAAAAGAATTACTGCCTTTTCTGCCATATTAGTTTTATCTAACTACCTACCTGAAACAAAAACAGTAAATAAATTGAGAAATGCATAAATAAATTTTGTTCTCCAAAACAGCATTTCAAGAATCAGAAACATGAGTAAACAAAATTTAATTCAAATATTGTCCGAATTAAAAGACAACAGAAATTTGTCTGCTCCCTGGTTTTCTCTTCATTAAAAGAAAATAAGCTAGTTGTAAAAGTGTGCACTCCTCATATTAAAATAATAACACTAATCTACATAGTCCAGAAATGGACTCTATAGTAAAACTCAATAATTTCACTACTGTAATTTTAAAATTTAGATCCTTCTCTACATCCAGAGTTATTTCATGCATTTGCTTTGATTATCTTTGTTGCTAGTAATGTCATAAATCAAAACATGTTTATGAAAATCATACCAACTAAAATAACATACCTTGGGGTAAATGGGTTTTTATAATTCTCTTGTAAAGTTTCTCTACAAGACTAGACTATAGGATTTGTGTTTTATGTCATAGTAAATATGTAAGCTGTTAACTCATTGAATCGGGCTGAAATCTAAATGTTCTGTTCTTCTAGATTCACGCCCATGACATTTACGAAAATATATACTACTTTGAGTGGTGTAGCAATGTAATTTATCACACTCCGGTGTTGGGAGAGATACCTTCACTTATTCTGAATATTCTTAACAGAAATTAAAATTTCACATGGGACAGAGGCTTTTATACACTATCATCACTGAAAACTTATGCTTTGTTTTTTATTTCCTGTCTATGATGGTGGTAATTGCTGTGTCAAAACTCTAAAGCCTAGGATTCAATCTGATATATGCTTAGCTCTAACTGATCATATTCAAGAACTGCTATCTCTAAAAATTGTATTTGATGCTATGGACATATTAATAAATAAAAGACTAACAAGGATCTTATCCCCAAGAAGCTTATAATTCATACTGGAGAATTATTATAAACATATAATGCAGAAAGTGGTAGACAAAATGAGAGGACAATGTAATGCTATGATATTTTATCATAGTATTGCTGAAACTAATAAAAATACTACAAAGGTCCATTGATGGATGAATAGACAGAAAAAAAATACATTTTATTTTATTAACATCTATTGCTTTATATGTAATGCTTTATAATGGCTATGTTATTGAATAATTTACATAACATTATTCAGCCTTAGGAATGAAGAGCTGATAAATTTTATAGCATACATAAACCTTGAAGATAGTGCACTAAATACAGAAATTGCAAAATAAAACCCTCACTATATAATCCCATGTATACCTAGAGTAGTTTAATTCACAGATAAAGGAAGGGAAATAATGGTTGCCAGGGGTTGACACTGGGGGAAAGGCAGAGGCATTGTTAAATGAGTTCAGAATTTCAGTTTGAAAACAGGCTGATTACAGTGCACCAAATGACATTTGGAAAATGGTGACCAGTTGGTTTCTCACTCTGGCTGCCTTGGATGCCTGTACATGAGGCAGTTAATCACACTGACTAGAAGGAAGCTAAGTGTTTTCATCTGTAGCAATAGTACCTAGCATTCTGCTTACATACTAACTGCCTTGTTTTGAAGACAATACAGCTACTATAATCCCACCAGTAGATCTGATGCTGGCATCATTTAGGCAGCAAAGGGGCCTTTTTGAAATGCTAACTACTCTCAGCAGCATCAGGTACCACCTGTGAGAAGCTGTTAATGTTTCTGATTCATATGTAATTGTCAGATGTATAACAAGATTAGTTAAAATGGTATCCCGATTCAGTGGATGACTTTCTCAACATAACAATTGCTTAACACTTTTATAATGTGTAACACTCTGTGCTTTTGGGATGATAGGTAAACCCCTGTTTGGTTAAGCACACATCAAATTTTGTTTTTATTTTGTTTTAGAAGTCCACTGATTTTTTTTTACTTTTGAGGTCAAATATATCAGTCAATAAGCACTACACACACATACACACACACACACACACACACACACACGAAAATATTAGTTGCCTTCTTTCTGCAGACATTCGCCTTACCCACTGCCTCCCTGGATGTGTAGAATATAATTTGCTTTTGAAACCTTTTGTTTTCTTAAAATGCTTATTTGCAGTTAAAGCTTTCTACCTGAAAATACAGACCAGGATGTACATTCATAAAACCCTGAGGAAACACTATTATTAGCACTGGCACTCAAATTCACGGAGACATCAAATTAATCTCTTAATTCATTTAGCTCCTCCTCTCTGACACAAGATTATTTGAGTACCAACAATATGCTTCCAAATATTTCTAACAACAGGGCTCAAGCACACAGATGTCCCAACAGAATGAGTAAAATAAGATTTTTCTTTCTTTCATAAGGGATGGTTTATGAATCTATCCGTTTAAGCAGGAATGAGGAAGAATGAAGCACTGGTCACTTGTTCCTGGGATTCCTGCAAAGAAATAAAGAGCATCAGAAAACCTTGAAGCTATTTTTTTAAGTAAATGAATTAATCATTGTTCAGAACACAGTAACTAGTCACCTTCTTACATCTGCTCTTCCTTCTACTTCCATATACAGAAGGTATACAACTCAGATCTTTTCCTTTCAATACCCAATATGTTGTCATGGTGATCAGTATCTGCACAAAGAAGATGTAGTTCATTCAATTTTATTGAAACCTAATGGAGCTCAATGACCCTGGTTATGGGCACCATCTCTCTCATTGTTAATTTAAAATATTGGGCAATAAATGTTTCCAGTGTATCTATATAATGTATATAGATGGATCCTAATCAACAAAAGGGCTACAACTTACTAACTGTAATTATCCATATCAAGAGTTATGACAAACTTTGATAAGTGTACTTTTTATGATAGTTCAACTTTACTCCTCTTTTCATGAGTTATAGAGATATTCTTCTATAAAGATGAAGAGAATTTTGATCATTTTATTTTGTACTTCCCTAAAAATCTCAGATCTTTTGGAATTATAGGGACTTTCATTTCTTAAAGCAAAAGCTTGAACTATGGCCTACAAAAAATGAGACATCAATAACATATAGTGGAATAAAATAGTACAGCAGAAATGATGTCTGATTTGCACATGTTTCTTTTTATTTAAAACTTTATTGCTTCACTTCCAAAGAAGATAAGGAAATAATATTTTCATATTGGAAAAGAAAGTTATAAAGGTGCCTACTGTCTTAAAGGAAGCTCCTAGTGCATGTGATCAAACCGGACTCTTCGAATGTGGTTGAGAAGGAGAGCTGACTGAGAAGCCAAGGACAACGGAACTGGGTTTTGATTCTACTG
>LOJH01065934.1:0-10407 GCA_001685095.1 Ellobius talpinus | reverse complement strand
TTCTTTATTAACCAATGAAAGTAACACATGGACAGATAACCCTCCTCCATCATTAGTAAGTGTAAATTGAGACTGTGCTTGCTTTTCCAGCTGCCCAGACCCAGATAATCACACAAAAGCTATATTAATTAAAACACTGTTTGGCCAATAGCTTAGGCGCCTTTCTAGCTAGCTCTTACATATTAAATTAAAACATTTCTATTAATCTGTGTATTACCACTAGGCTGTGACTTACCGATGCCAGCCTGTTACTCCTTTGGCAGCTAAATGGCATCTCCTTGACTCGGCCTACTTTCTCTCTATAGCTCTGTTTGGATTACCCCACTTGGCTTAGCCCTGTTAAGCCATTGTCTGAAACAGCTTTATTCATTAACCTATAGTAATAAAACATATTCACAGCATACAGAGAGGAATCCCACATCAAGTAAATGATATTATTCAGGACTTTATCCCTAAGACCCACTGCAAAACTACAGGAATGAGCTGAATTATAAAATGAGGATTCTCAAAGACTAAACTAGTGAGGCTCAGATGGTCTAGAAACAGTGCTACTCCTAAGTGCCCTCACTTCCCCAAGGCTGTTCCCTGAGCTTGACTCCAAGAGAAAGCTGGCCTGAATACCCTCATTAGAGACAAAGGAGCCTCACAAGGCAGGGCAGAAATTAGTGCTGGGATCTCTCTCACCTGCTTCTGTCTGAGGCGCCACTTATGTTTTCCCACCAGGCTCCTGCCAAGAAATGTGCAGTGTCTGGCCCATGAGAAGCAGAGAAAAACCATTCTCTTAGCAGGAACACTGAGCCCAAACATAGTGCAGTGCCTCAGAAGCCAGATTGCCAGCTTGTAGACATGGTTAAGGTGATCTGTGGAGTGTCTGTCACTATGCTGACACTCCCCTTAGGAGAGTCAGCCTCCTCCTTGCAGCCGGGAGTCTCTACTCTTGAACTTCAGCAGACAGTCCAGGCCTCTCTGTTGTTGGTTTCGCTAACCTGGACATCTAAGAACAGCCAGCTTGGCTTTCCCGTTGCTGAGTTCTTCTCATGGACAGAAGGTATTTGGTTTTTACTGCTGGTTCATCTCCTAAACATATCTGTCTCTCTCTCTCTCACTCTCAACAGTCTCTCCTTTACTTGCTTTTTTTCCCCGCCGCAGAAGCTACTTCCCTTAAAACTTTCTCCAGTACACGCTGCTGCCTTCCTGCCCACCCCACCCCGCCTCTGCTCCAGGTGAGGCGACTCTTCAGTGTTGCTATGGCCCTCTTAGCGTCCCTTCCATCACTGCTCTCTGTGGATTTACATAGATGTTTTGCCCCCAGGAAACAAAAGCATTCAAGGCCAGAAATATGCTCTAATTCATTCCTGTTTCTCTTGTGTTTATCCCAGAATCTAGCACAGAGCAAGCTCAAAGAGAGCTTGATGGATGAGTAAATGAAGAAACTGCTGACTTTGTCCAGACAATGCAGTATAATTGGCAAGGGTGGGGAGGTGGGGCATGGGTTCTGATCTAGAGTTCTTAGTCTAAATGAGGATGAGGTTCCTAATCTACTCCTCCTATTCTTTATGACCCATAGCCAACCAAAGTGTCTCTTCAAAAGTGTCCTTATCCCCTCCCTCATAACAACATATATGCCTATAGCTAAGACCTCAGATGTTTTTCCAACCCCAGCTCTTTGTCTTCCACTGAGTAACTCTTAGCCTTAGAAAATATGCTTTTGACTTGTATGGGGACTTCCACCCTGATGATGCCTCCCAAAGGCACTGTATCATATATAAGCCATATCCATACAAGAAGACTGGAAATTATTACATGTGTCTTATAACATTCCTCGGCTTCCAAAGGACCTTTGTGGATTTGCCTTTCCATGAGATTCTTCCTTTTCCCCACAGTTACCCAATTCCTTGTTGGAGTACCTTTTTCTTAAATCATAGGTCTTTTTGATATCTGCTTGACTCTGATCAGAGATAACCATGCCTTGGATACTGCTGTGTTAACTACTCTAGAACCCAAAAGCCAGAAAATCAGACCTTTTCCATTCCTAATGCTCTATGTGATAAAACACAGTGCACCTTTTCTAGATAAGCCCCCAAAGTCACTCTAACGTAGAAACTGAGTCTCAATCAGAAGCCAGAGGAGTTGAAATGGGGGCGGAATCAAGACAATGACTTAAGTCAGAATGAGAGATACCAAAACAAACAGCAGAGAAGAGGGTAAAAAACAAATCCCAAAACCTCACTGGCAAATTAGGTGTAGTGATATTTCATTTGTATTGTAATATTCAAAGCTTGCCTGAAGATCAGAGAGTAAAACAGCCACCCTGATCAGTCTTACAGACAAGGCACTGGTGACACACACTTTCAATCCCAGTAGCTACACTAGTTTGCCATAGAAACCTGGTGGTGGTGGTGGTGCATGTCTTTAATGGGAGGAGACAGCTCTCAGAAAGTCTCATTCTGCGATTCCTGGAGGCAGGATCGCCATTTCGGAGTGAGGTAGAGATAAGAGCCGGTGGGTGGCTGTTTTGCTTTCCTGACCTTCAGGTTGCACCCCAATTTCTGTCTCTGGGTTTTACTAATTGTGCTGCAGTTGGGTAAAATGTTCAGGGGAAGGAGAAATAACCCAAAAAGCCTGGAAAGGTGGCACAGATGGGCTCCTATCTCTTAGATCTTCAAGGCCAAAGCACAGAGTTGGGAAAAGGAAGCCACTGTAGAAGACCAAATAAAGTTTGTAGGAGCTCAGGGATTGGATTCGGGGACCTGAACCTGAGGTTTAGAGGAACATGTGACTGTGGACAATTCTCTTTGCAAATAGTTCCAAGAAAAGTTATTTGCGGGCTGGAGAGATGGCTCAGTGGTTAAGACCACTGGCTGCTCTTCTAGAGGTCCTGAGTTCAATTCCCGGCAACCACATGGTAGCTCACAACCATCTGTAATGAGACCTGGTGCCCTCTTCTGGCCTCCAGGCAGAATACAGGCAGAACACTGCATACATAATAAATAATAAATCTCACAAAAAAGTTTACAAAAGTTATTTGCTGTAGGAGGGGACATAGCTCAGTGATAGAGAGCACTTGCCTAGCATGGGCAAGACCCCGGGTTCTATCCATAGCACAGTGAAGGAGGAGGAGGAAGAGGAGAAAGAGAAGGAGGAGAAGCAGAGCATGACAAGGAGGAAGCTGTGTACCAGCATGGTCTTAGAAGCAACCCCTAGTCTTTGAACTAATGGTACACACTGGTCTTACCTGAAGAACTTAAGTTTCTCTTCATCTCGTATCCACCTCCCATTTCTCTGCCCCAGTCTGCTGAGATTTAGAGCATAGGACCTTCACCTATTGTGCCTCATTTGTTGGCAACACAGGCAGAGAGAGGAATGCTCCTGCCACATGTGTTCTTATTTATTCTTGATACTTTCCAGAGAGCTAGGGTTGAGAGAAGAGGAAGGAGGGAGAGGCCTCCATGCAAGATCAGTTACAAGTATTGCTGTCTGGCTCCATTTGTAGGGACTGGACCCAAGCACAGAAGACAGTCAGCATGTGGGAAAGCCTGGGCCTTTTACCAGCTAGAATCTCCAAAGGTCACATTAGAAACATGGTGTTTAAAAAAGAAACAAATGAAATGAACAGAGAGCACAGATCTGTGCCGGTGACCTCAGATGAGTGACCAGGGGTAGGCAACTTCCCTGCCCTTTGTGTTAGCTGACATGGTTAGTAGCTACTTAGATAGATAAACTCAAAATTTTTCATAGCTTATTACAGGAAGTTCACATATTTGTTGAACACTTACAAATCTGAAATTTTGAGTAAAATAGCCTTTGTTTACTGAGTACTTGCTTTATACCTAGGAATATTCCATACACTGCATAAATCTATCTCCCTATGTACATGTGAATTTGAGATTTAGTGACTAAGTGACTTGATTGAAGTCACACAATTAACAAATGGTATAACTGGAATTATAACCCAAATCTATTGCACACTAAATCTATGCTCTTCTCTTTCTCCACACTACCTGGGTTGGAAAGGAGATGCTGAGGAGTGTTCATTCCCTCCTCCTTTCCTCTATGAATTAGGTCCATCTTCCAGCAGAGGATAGGGCAAAGAAATCATTTGAAAAATGGCCTGAGCCATGTCTTTTCACAGAATGACTATCCTGTTCTTCCAGCTTATCCACCATTGGTGGTAGAGACAACAGTGTATCGCTAGACATCGTGAATTTGTCTCCCTATACCATAATCACCTTGAACATGGGATCATACATCACCAGAAGCCAGTATCCATCATGGCAGAGTTCTCAGACAGTGCTTTGAGTTTGTTCATTCATTCTTTAAGAGAATATTAAGCAGTCTTCAGATATGTGATGTCAGAGCATAAGATCACTAAAAGTCTACATTCCATAGCTTCTATTATTTCTTATTTTTAACATATTATCAGGCATAAATCAGATTTTCCTACTACCTTTAGTTACTGAAGAAGTGGACCCTTTTACTCCTGAACCCAGAATAAAGTCCCAAGAGCTAGGGAAGAAGTAAATTTGAAAAGATGAAACAGGAGGGCTTACTGACCAGCAAAGTTTCAGCAGTGAAAAGGGGGAGAACATTAGAAAATATTAAGGATACCTGTCTTCAGAAATCATCCCAGGCCTCTGGGAGTGACAAGCTATGTAAGCAAAGTGTATGTGATATTTTTCTAGATTACCCAAGCCTGTGAGCACTAGTGAAGTCTCATTTACAGTAATGGCTTGTGACTAGCGAACTCATGCTCCTCCCTATCTGATGATAGGATTCTAACCTTCCTCATAGTCTCACTCGGGTATTTCTGGATGTTTTCAAGTAGCATGGCAGACAATCTCACAAAGGATGCACATATACTCTCACAAAGGATATAGTCCACTTCTACATTGTGTCTAGCACATTACCTCTTTCTTGCTTAACCCATCTTGTGAGGGGGCTCTGCTTCCTACATCTGAGAGTGTACTTGCCCTACTTTGGGCTCTCAGTGCTATTGGGAAAAATACAACCAAGGGCTCCACCTATTTATTTCAAACCACCAGAATAAAAATTATAGCCACAAAAGCATAGTTCTTTCCATCTAAAATGGAACAAGTGCTCATCTTCCTCAGCCTATATCCACAGTATCGTAGTCCTTGTGGGAGTGATTTTCACCAATGGCCTCTTTCCTTGGAGCGCAAACATGGGTCCATAGGCTGCTCTAGGAAAATATCTCAGAACCAGATACCCACTGTCACCTCCTTTTCCCCTAAAGTAAGATTGCTGTCTGTCCCTTTGGGTTAAGTTTGGTTTCTAAGGATCTTATAAATGAATGAACTGAAAAGGGTTCACCTCAATAGTTTCCCATAGCCTAGGCTAAAACTTGAACCCAAGTTTGAAAGGAGAAATGTGATGATTTGTGTTTCTCTTTCTAGAATCATTTCCAGATAATGAGTGTGAGTGTTTTTCTGTGTGAAGTTATTATCACCTATGTTTCCAGACCTTCTAAAACAAAGGTTCTCAACCCTTCCTAATGCTGTGACCCTTTAACACACTTCCTCATATTCCTCATTCACAACCATAAAAATATTTTCCTTGCCACTTCATAACTGTAATTTTGCTACTGTTATGAATTGTGGTGAAAATATCTGTGGTTTTTTATGGTCTTAGGTGACCCCATGTGCAAGGGTCATTAGACTTCCTAAGGAATCATGACCCACATGGTGAGAAGCACTGCTCTTAAAGGAGAGCTCAGCCCCCACCTGATCCCTGTGCCCTAGGCACTGTTACCTCTTTCTACAGGTCCAGTGGTGGAAAGTACCTAGTCATGGCAGCTAGCTCTGGCATGCTAACTCTGGTCCACGTTCGTGCTGGCTTCCTGGCTGTGGTACCATTATTTTCTTCCCCTTCTGATCTCCTGCCTTACAACTCACTCTGATGTTCTCTTTTATGCTGCATCCACTAAATCTGAAACTCCAGCACATTCTCCCTGCTGTGATCTCAGACTCTCTTAACAAAATGGTGTGTGCTCTCTCTCTGTCTCTCCTAAATTATACATATATAGACTTAAGTCCCCTTCCCATTGGGACTCTCCAAATCTGGCCTATCCTATGCACATTTATTTTTGACTTTTCCCGATGCTGAAAGATCTGGCCTTGTATATACCCATGGTCCTAGGGAATATCCTAAACCTGAGCATAGTACTTCAGTTTAATTGATTGCAAAGCAGAAGTAATAATGGGAGAAAATATTCAAGTTCTCACGATGCCCAAACCACAGTAAAGCAGAGTGCTGAAGATGAATTGATGCTCACTGAACACTCACCATAGTTCCACTGAGTGCCTTAAGGTACTTCCTATCTCCATGCTCTCATCCCTGTGCAGTGGGCACCATTGTCATTCCATTCCACGGATGGGAAAACTGATAACAAATGAGGTTAAAGGGTTTACCTAAAGAAGGTTTCAGGTTTTAAACATAATATTCATATCTTGGCACAAAGCAAACCCTCTATAAACACAGTCTGAGGCTACTCCTACATAAATGAGTAAATGAATTCATGTTCCTTTTCTTCCCTTCAATTAATTGACTGTCCCAAGACTCTCCCAGTTCCAAAGGAAGCTAAGATGATGCAGTTTTCTCTATCCTCAGCATCCCTGTCCAGTTTAACCTCTGGCTGAGCTCTTTAGCAAATAACAATATAGGGAAAGTCTGGTCACAATTCATGGTCTGCCTGTGAAGCACTCCTGCAGAGCCAGATTCTCTTGCCAAGCAACTTCCCTTGTCCCTCTGATATGCAGATGTGTGCAAGAATCCGGCACATCTGTACAGGGAACATCTAAAAGTGACTTGGCTGGAAATAAGGAAAGTATGAGTGTTGGCTATATAGGAATAGCTGTCCCTTGGGGTCCAAGCAGGGGAGAATAGCAGATTGCTGCCGGGACTGGTCAGCCCCAAAGCATACTTCTCACAGACAGTTACTCTGCCCCTGGTACTTTGGAAGCTTCTTTCCTCCTACCAAATGGCAGCAGAGACCAGAGAAAAGCATGACTGACCAGAGAACCTTAAGGTTACTCTTTTTCTTGGTGTCCCCACCCCCACGCCAGGCAAAGTCCTTTGCTGGTACCAAAAATAATTAAATATGGAAAAAAATAAAATGGTGAAGGATTTAGAGTTCTGCTCTATCAAAAGGCAAACTTGAAAAGGATAGAGATCTTGCCTTTAATCCCCAAAGGAATTTTTTTTAAAGACAAGGTCTTGGTGTGTGTCTTAGTTAGGATTTCTATTGCTATGAAGAGACACCAAGATCACACAGTTTTTATAAAGGAAAACATTTAATTGGGGTGGCTTGCTTGCAGTTTCAGAAGTTTAGTACATTATCATCATGGTGGGAAAACATGGTGGCATGCAGGCAGACGTGGTGCTGGGGAACGAGCTGAGTTCTACGTCTTGATCCACAGGCCACAGGAAGTGAACCAGGACACTGGTGTAACTTGAGCACAGGACATCTCAAAGCCCACCCCCACAATGACATACTTCCTCCAACAAGGCCACACCTACTCCAACAAGACCACATCTCCCAAGAGTGCCACTCCCTTTAGGGGCCATTTTCTTTCAGACCATCACAGTATGCAACCTAGGGTGATCTTAAATTTGTGATCCTGTTGTCTCAGTCTCTTTGGTTCTGGGATCACCTGCATGTGCCACCACACCTGACTTCTGCAAGCAAAAGAAACAGAATTCGGAACCAGAATTGGTTTAGGAACACCAGAAATAGAACTACTGCCCTGCAGTACAAGCACACACATACACACACGTACATACATGCGCGTACACACACGCACATACATGTGCATACACACACACACATACACCTCAGATAATGTTGCCTATACTATTAGGATCAGCTGCTTTGAAATAGTGAGTTCTGTGTCTCTGCTAGAGAGTGAGGTGGCCAGACCCCTGCCCTGTAGAGTGACTGTTGTAACAGGGCCTCCATCTGAGATAAGAGGTCACATCTTTTGTCCTCCTTTTATATCTTTATGTGGAAATTGCTTTAACTTGGGAAGTATCCTCCTCAGGCCCCCAGGAGTTCAAGGATTTACATATTCAAGGTTATGAGGAAAGGCATGTAATAAGTGTGTGTATAAGCATCCAAGATGTAAAAGATGTGATTATTTGCAGAACCTATCTCATGCCTTCTTATCCTTGCCGAACTGAGTATTGAAAAAACATTCTCATTCGTATTTGGAATGGTATGTTTCTAAGCAATCATCATTCTGAATACTCATTTCAACCAGGAATCGACCTGAATATTGAATAGAATAAAAATGTATATATTAGATTACTTATTCAAATGCCTATCTGGCAGTTTGGATGGAATTAAGCAATAGTCCAATCTGGCTGTTGTTTTATGCATGGGATGTCAAAGCTAAACAGGCCTTAGAGAATATTATTTCCTTTTTTTTTCTTAACAGAGCCTCTCCATCCTGTCCTGTTCACAGATGGGGAAACAGGATGAGGGAGGGCCCATATGGTATGGGAACGGGAGGCTTGAGACCAGTAACTACCATTTACCATCTAGGCCAGGTAATATTGTCCTCACTGGACAAACGAAGCAACTGAAGCTCAGTGTGCTTAAGGAACTTGGACAGGGCTGTGTATGTCTGGTAGAGGGTGTAGTTGGTCTTCCAGTATACTGTCCTTTTACTCCCTACATTGGGTCCCTAAAACAGTCCCAGGAAATGTGTTCTTCTTTTCATACCACCTGAAGACCATCAGACTCTTCAGCTATGACATCGTTACAAGCAATGATATCATTGCTGGTCTACAAGTGAGAAAATCCTCATGAGAATGTGGAACTACACCTTAAATTCCTCAAAGCAAGGATTCTGCCAACAGCTATTCTACCTTACATACCTAAATGCTCCAAAATATCAAGTGATAACAAACTGTTCTGTAACTACAACAAAGGCAAGAGTTCAGTTTAATCCTTTGAAACGAGCCAAAGTCATCCCTTTAGTGCAAACTGACAAACTGCTTTCTTAGAACCTTGCTTAGGCAGCACAAGAAAACTTTCCTGAATACTCCCTTTACCAAGCCCCAGAGCACTCTGAACTCAATGTTATCACGGTATGTGGAACATTCTCCCAACCAAGCCATCAATGCTTTGAGTCTTAGGGCTTTGTTGGTTTCTTTTCTACATTGTCAATCTGGGGTCTAATGTCCTTCAGGGGTCTATGGGGGGGTGTTCTGAACAAATGGATGTGTATTAGGCTAGTCTTACTGCAAAGCTATTTCCTAATCAGACCTTGCATTTAGGGGAACTCAAGAAGTGAGTCTTTTCCAGTACCCAGTCAGTTAAAGATGGTCTTGAACTTAACCCACTAACAGTAGCTGAAATCTAGAATAAATCCTGAGTTCTTTTTGGGTTTGACAGTGCTTGGAAAGAGGAGAGCATCATCTGCAGAGTATTTTTGCACCCAGACTTGAACTTTATTCTGTCTTCCCAGACAACCCTGAATTTCCTTTCATGTTAACTTCAATTTTTTTTCCCCTTGCCCTCCAGTGTCTGAAAGCCCCAGCCACAGTGGGAGTGCTTCCCAGGCTAGTTAGCTCAGCTCATCTGAGCTCACCCTTCTTCCTCCTCTTTCTCACCTCATGCACCCTTCCTCTCCTGTTTACCCCCATGCCTCTTTTACTGTTGTCAGTTATGTGATCAGATCTGCTAAGGAGATGCAGGTGAATAGTACAGATGCTGAGTTCAAATCCCAGGTCCATCAGTGAATAACCATGGGCCCTTGCAACCTTTACTAAAGCACTCTGATGCAGTATCATGGTGGGGCAGAGGGCAATACTCCCTGGCCCTAGTAAAGCCAGGGAGCCCATGATTTATCTATAGACAACTCCAGAATGGAGTATTAGTATTTTTCTAATATAGAAATCATATTAATCAAGTATAACTTTGGAAAGAAGGCTTTGATTATAGCATAATGTATCAATTAGATGAGAAGAAGTAAAGGAAAGAAGTCAAGCAGAACACGTTGGAGGAATGGTCATGGGTCTGCAGGCTAGCAGTGGGTGGGAGGCAGTACAGAGGTGCAGATGGTAATGGCCTGGAGAAAGAAGGCAATGATAAACAAGAGAATATTTGTGAGCTCCATGCTGGGCCAGTGATGATAGTAACTCCTTAGGGATTATTTCACTGAATCTGGTGAACAATTCAAGACTTTTGAATTACCATATCACAGATGAGGAAACTGAGATGTTGAGTAGTTAAGTAAATTAGCCCCAAATGACTATTAAAGTTTGAATGTAAAATGTCCCCCACAGATTCATTGTATTATATACTTGGTGCTCAGAGTGTGGTGCTATTTTAGGGGTACTGACTCCTACAACGTGTCTTTTGACCTGCAGATAGATAGATAGATA
>LOJH01065932.1:0-10408 GCA_001685095.1 Ellobius talpinus | reverse complement strand
CTTGGACTTCCCACAGGGCAGGGCACCCTGACTTCTCTTAGGACTGGAGAGAGACAGGGGAGGGGGAGTAGGAGGGAAATGGGAGGAGGTGGAAAATTTTAATAAATAAATTTAAAAAAATTTCTGTAGTCACAGATCCTAACAAGACATAAGGAATAAGCAAAAATGTAGCACAGAGTTTGTGGAGTCCCATAGGTGAGTGCAGAGGAATGGCAACAAAGTCTGTCTGTGCATACAGGCCACAAGAAAATCCACAGCTTTCTTATGCTAGCTTTAGAAAATAGTTTAACAGGGAAATGAAAATAAAACAAGCAAAAAACACTAGAAAGACATATACATTTATAGAAATGGTTTGAGTTGAGGGGTGTTTTTTTAATTGGATGTGGGTATGGGAATTTCCACACACTACTTCATACTGCTATATTTTGAGTTAGTTTATGACGAGAGCTCTGTTCACACATCACTTATATGTTAAAAGCCAAGAATGTGGCTCATCATACTGTATATATATAATACACAATCAAAGGAGTCTGAAGTTTGGAATCAGGAAAACTTGGCTTCTGTATTCCTGGGTGTTTCTTGCTAAGTCCATTCATCACCCAAGGTCTCTAAACCTTCATCTTAAACACATTCATTATTAGAATTGGGAAACCAAAGAACAAAGTTTGCAAATGTGCTTTGTACACAGTAAGCTTGCAATAAAATTATCTACATTTCTTCTCTCAAGAAAGAGTGAAAAATAAGTAAAGCAGAGGTAGGGCAGAGTCCTCTTCTTTGGGGCTGTGAAAATAAAGAATCTTTACTTTTCCTTTAATAAGTAGAAGGTGAACCACAGCTAAGACTAAATAAAGGGTAACTTAATCCAAACTGTGCTTTAGGACGATTATTTTGGCAACTCTGAAGAAGTAAACCAAACCCATGACATACAGCTTTGTCTCTCGTCCTTATGATGTGCTATTTGTCCTTCCTTTTCAGACACAACCTATGAGGTTGTGTCAGGGCAAAATGAAGTTTCCCAAGTATGCCTGTAACTGTAGAACTTGGTTTGATCCTCTTCTCATCAGCATCATAGCTGAGTTCAAATATGGACTGTCTCTCTAATTGCTTTGCACCAGAATCATCTATGGCTCCTTGAGATGTCTAAGCTCCCAAAGCAGGTACTGAAGTGCTACTAAATTATTGTTAGTAAGCTGCAGGAGTCAATTGCCTTGTTCAGCCAGAGCACAAAGTCGTGCCATCATAAATACTCTAAGAGAGATTTTTCAAAGTTAGGAGAGACTCTGTGTTCTTTCATGGAAGGTAAATGACATTATGGAAGGATATCCCACATGGCATGCCTGTCTCTCTCTAGCTGATGCCCGACACTATCATGTTCATCACTCAGGATAATCGTTTTCCAATCCATGCCCCCCAGAGATCAGCATTTGTTGGAGAGCAACTTAATGATAAGATGGCAACATCAGTGACTCAACCTTCATAGTATTTAGAGTTCAAAAATCCTGCACACACCTATACGCTGATAAATGGAATCCCGCTTAACAATTTTTGAGGGTGCTCAGTTTATTTTTTCATCTTCATTTTTTTCATGCTAGAATTCATTCTGACTCAGTCTCTATATCATGCTAATACTTCACTGAACTCCATCTTAGGAAGGTGCTAAATGCTTTCAGTGTTCAGTGTACCACTGCCAACCTTGGCTTCTAAAGACTCAAATAATTTTTCATTTGGTACACAACATGGATTGGCTGAAATATCAGATATTACAAGAGCAACTGCTGTTTAGAGCTCTTTCGAGTCATTCAGCATCTCGCTCGAAGAGTGGATATTTGCAAGGTCTTCTGTGTGTGTCCTGTACTTCAGTGTGGACACTGAGTCCATAGAGAGAGCTCATGCAGAGATAGTATGAGGCCCTGTGCTCTCTGGAAGATGGGGAGGCAGAAGGAAGCTACTGGAAGCTTGGAGGAAAGCAGTGCTGGTTATAAATCCCATAACCCAAGGGCCAGGTTTCTGTAATTGCCTTAATTTTACTCTTTTGTTTCTTCCTAAAATGCAGCCCAGCCTTGTGTTCTTTGTTAGACCACAATGAACTGTGTCAAGCAATTCCCATAACCATATTATCTAAGCAAAGTAACTTTTCTTCTGGGACCAAAGTAAAATGTCTAATACACCCTAGTCCCCTTTTCTGGCTGGTATTACTGTCTTGCTATCTTTTTTCTCACCTGTTCCATGTAGCTTTGCACCTGTCTTCCGATTCACTATGTCTAGCCATGCCACCTACAAAGCCAAAGAAAGAAAAATTTATAGTCTTATGTTTCTGACTAAGATAAATTAATGGTCTGGACTTATTTTCCTAGTTAAAGTGACTTTAAAATTGGCAAATTTTATTTAAAGAGTAGCTTTAAAGACATTGAGTATCAAGCCGTGATAAGCAATGGTCCCTGAGAATAAAAAGAAATAAAAGATTCTATGATTGTCCACCAAGAGGCAATCACCAAGATCACAAGGCTGACTTGACTATATATGCTACTGAGTGCCAAGACTCCCCCAGTGCATGAGAACAACACAGAGTCTTCAATATGGCGTCCTTCCCTGGGATGACTAGCCTGTGGTTTAGTGAAAGGTGGACTATATTGGACCACTTCCAGGGCGAGAAGGGCACTACCCTTGTTCTTGGGATAATTACTTGTTTGAGTTATGAATTTGCCTTTCCTGCATGTAATGCTTCTGCCAAAGCTACCACGCATGAACGTCCTGAATGTCATTCCCATTGTGCCATCCTACATGGCTTGCTTCTGATTTAGGAACCCTCCCGACAACCAAAGAAGTGCAGGAGGGGCTCATGCTCATCAAACCCACCAACCTTATTATGTTCCCCACATCCTGAAGCAGCTGATTTGACAGAATGGTGGCATGTCCTTTAAACAGAGTTCCAGTGCCAACAAAGTGGCATAACCTGGGTGGTGAGGGCAGGGTTCTCTAGAAGGTGATATATGCTCTGAATATATCTAATACCTGCTACTGTTTCTCCACTAGCCATGATTTGTGGGTCTACGCACCAAGAAGTGGAAGTGGGAATAGTATCAGTCACCATCACCTCTATAGACCCGCTAATGAAAATTTTACTTTTTGCTTCCCCAAACTTATATTGTGATAGCCTGGAAGTTTTGGTTTCAGAAGAGAGATAGTTTCTGACAAGAGGCAAGATAAACTTCCTATTGATCAACCCACCAGCTCTCTCTTGACCTCACCACCAGGCTGAGGTCTCCTGCATTGTCCTGGCAAGTTCACTCCTTGCAGAGATGAGCAATGGGTGGGGCCAGTTTGCCTGCTTTCGTGTCCTCGGGGTCGTATCTTCCACACTTACACCTTCAGGATCAGCTCTACTGTGATGCATAGGCATAGTATAGTGGGCTACTCTCCCAAGTACGGCAGTTGACGTGGGGCAGGCCCAACTCTCCTGCTCTTATGAACTCAGGGCCAGCTCTCCTACCAGCCTCAGGTATGAGTGGCAGGTGTGAGGTGGTGGGGAGGAGGGCTCTTTCCCCTGACCATGCTGCCACATGACAGGTAAGTAGCAGGTGGTGAGGACAAGGGAGAGCTGGCAGACTGACCAACCCTGCAACTACTCAGGTCTAGAACCAGCTGCTGGCCCACACCAACATCCACCTCATCTGTGATCTGCTGGAGCACATGAAGGGACCTCAGACCCAAAACTGCAGGGTTTCCACAACACAGGGCAACAACAGGATATTCAAGAGGAGTCCCAGTGAGGGCCCAGCATGGATAATGTAACAGAAACCAGAGACCTTAAACCAGACCAGTGACTCTTTGCAATGAACACTTGCATGTAAAGATGTATGAATAGAAGTATTTATTGTGTGATTCACTATGTCTCACTTCCATGATGAGATTGATTTTTTTCCTTCTCTCTTTTCTTTTTCTCTAACATTTTATTTATTTATTTATTTATTGGTGGAAAGAAGGTTACAAGGGCAGAGTGTGGATACAAAAGGACAAGAAATAAATGGAATGGATATGCATGATGTGAAAGACACAAAAATAAATAAAAATAAGGAGAAAAAAGGCACAAAGTGATGTCATAATACGTGTGGATAATTTAGGATGATTAAAGTGACATGATTAATGCATGCATCACTTCAGATACTTATCTTGTGTGTGTAGTAAAAAACATTTGAAATTTATTCTTAAAAATCTTTCTATTGAACTAGAAGCTAAAACTCCCTCTTGGTCACTTTGGGTTCCTAATGTCCTTGAATCAATAAGCTAATAAAAGAGTTAGTTTGGGCAGGGGTGTTTGGTCCAGACTACCAGGAGGAAATTAGATTGCTTCTCCACAATGGAGGTAAGGAAATGTGTGTGTGTGTGTGTGTGTGTGTGTGTGTGTGTGTGTACAGAAAGCAGAGACCCTTCAGGGCACCTCTTGGTGCAACCACATCCTGTGATTAAAGTTAATGAGAAACTAAGGAATCTAATTAAACAGGATGATAAGTAGTCCATTATCTTCAGCAACCAAGGTTCGGTCACCCTTCCTGGCAAAGATCTAGGACCCTCTGAGGTGTTTACTGAGGGTGGCGGGAATATGAAGTAGTAGAAGAAACCAAGTGAAGGCCACGTGACCAGTTACAGAAGTAAGGACTGCAATCGCCACAGCAGTTCTGCTCTGTTTTGTTAAAAATGTTTCTATCCACATACGCAAAAATGGATAGTTTGGATTTTTTCCCCTATTTCTTTACTAACACAATTCTAGATAACGTCAGTAGGTAAGTGTTGTAAATCTATATAATTATATTTAAGTTGTGGGATGTGAAAAGACTAAGAATCCCTCAATGAACTTTGACATATATTTTGGGGGAAAGAATTGTGCATTTTCAGTTGTATATAAAGTTTTATCACATTGGATGAAATGACCTTGTTTTTATTTGGAAACTAAGCATGGCATAAGGTGGTGTGGGTAGGTGTCATGGTGACTAAGAGTGAATTTATGATGGTTAATCTTGGTTGGTAACGTGATTGGATCTGGTCTGGGACCAACTTAGACACACGATTCTGGGTGAATCTATGAGGGTTTTTCTGAGAAAAGTTAAGTGAATGGGGAAGTTCCTCTCTGACGTAGGCAGTACATTGTCATCACCGCCCAGATATAAAGAGGTCTGAGCAAAAAGCAGCGCTGCCTGGACTGTTCCTCTTTCGCTTTGTGCTGGTAAATGCATCTACTCTGCTGCTGCTGCTGCTACTGTTGCCATCTTTTGTACCAGGATTTTTCTTTGGGGCCACCAACCAGCTCCCAAATCATGACACAGAGGCTTATTAGTTATGAATGCTTGGTCTTCTCTTATGCTCTTATAACTTAACCTGTTTCTCTTCATCTACTTCATCTCTTCATCAGGGCTTTTTACCTTTCTTTCCTTCTGTATATCTTATTTTCAGTGCTTCTCATGTCTGGATGGTGGCTGCCTGGCTTCTGGCCCTGGGCGTGTCCTTCTCTTTCTTCCTCATTCTCTTATTCTCACCTTTGTCTCTCATTCTCCCAAACCTGGATTCCCCCTCTTATTTATTCTTTCTGCCTGCCAACCCAGCCTATCCCTCTCCTCCCTGGTTATTGACTGTTGAGCTTTTTTATTAAACCAATGGGGTGGCTTAGGCAGGCAAGGTGCAACAAATGCAACACAAACAAATGTAACACATCTTTACACCATTAAAAAGACAGCATAAACAAATGTAACACCTATACCACTTCGCCTAGTTGAATATTAATCCATAACAATGTTCCCTAACATCATTGTTACTCAGCTTCTTTGACCTCCCAGGATGAGCTAACCACCATTAGCTCCCAGGAGTCCTTTAAATCTTTGGTTTGAGATTAATATTGCTTAAGCTTATAGCATTGTGGCTTGGACAGCAAGCTACTAGGCTCTTGGCCAGTCTAGAGTATAGATAGCTATTGTGGAACTACTCAGCCTATGGTGTGTAAACCCATCTAATAAATTCCACTTTAAATATACATGTATATACATACATACATACATACATACATACATACATATATATTTGATCAGCTCTGCTCCTCTGAAGAACTCTAACTAGCAGAGGGCACAAACTCTGATGCATCGAGGGAGATCTGAGATAAATCGCATATCTGATGAGATAGAGCTGGATGTTTGAGGTAGTCTGTGAAGTTAGAAGTGTTAAAGAAGATACAGATGGTCAAGAGAGAGAAACTATAAAATCTTCTGAATCCTCTTAAATACTCAATTTATTACTTTTTAAGGTATTCATATATGAAAATTACCATAGGCCAGGGAAAGGACATCTAGAAGGATTAGGATTCATGGTATATGAAACTTATGGAGGGCTGAAAACAGTATTGGTTCTCTAGTATATGATTTCCGTAACAGAAGCCATAATGTATGAGGCATCAGATAGAAAACCAGTAATGGTCTCATCTCAGTAGAGGTTCATGATTACTCCTATCTAAAAGCTTAGAGACAAAACCTAAAAGGATTAAACTCTTCAGATAAGATAGCTACATTCCATAGTAAAGGCAATGACAAATTTTAGGAAGACCAACGTGTCCTCCAACTACAGTGAATCATCAAGGTCTGGCATCCTACCCAATGTAACAGGCCTCATAAAAGGCAGGCACCCCTCACTGGGGAAAGAAATGAATCAGTTCAAATGGTGAAAGTTGTCAGGATAAAAATGGAGTTATGTTTGTAAAGCTCTAATAAAAGAAATAAATTAGAGGTATCTGAGATTGTGCAAGAAGGAATATCATGTACAACTTCATGGTAATAAAAACTGTCATTTAAAACTACCATAATTACAACCTTACTCAAAAAAATCCTTCTGCAAGGCCAACTGTCCAATAACTGTCTTTTCAGCCTTGGGCTCATGTCATGCCTGTTATTGATCCTTGAACAAATTTGCTATAATAATCATGTAGCCAAGGACTCTGTTTCAAAATAGCTTATGTAATCCTCCTCATTTTGGCCTAAAAGTTTCCCTTTGCCCTCTCCGTTTTGAATTTGCTCATTATTTCTAAACCTTGTTTATTCTATCTTTCAGTACTCCTCCATTATTCCACAGTAAATACCATGTTTCCTTAAAGAGTCTGCCTGTAACATCAGTAGATTGACTAGCATGGATATGTCATAGGTGATGAAATCAGCAATCAACAACATGAAAATGCTTGCAGAATTGCCTGGATGAAGACAGGAAGGACTGGGCATGGTGAAAGACACACATGCTTTTAATCTTTGTGTCCTAGCCCATGGGGATCGCTGTGAGTTTGAGGCCAGCCTGGCGTACATAGTGAGTTTTAGGGCAGCCAGTAAGAGACAAGAGAGAGAGAGAAGGAGACACAAAGACAAACAGAGAGGGACAGGCAGGGATGGGGGGAAGAAGAAGTATAGTATTTGGAGTAATAATGGATGACAGTTTATAAATTCATTGAAATTTATAATCCATAGATCCAAGAACCTCAATAAAACACAGCCAAGATGGCCAGTGAGATGGCTCACAGACTAAAGGCATTTACTGCAAAGACCAACAACCTGAGTTTTATCACCAAAGCCCTCACTGTGGGAAAAGGGACAACTACTGCCCGTGGTCCTCACCTCCACATGAGCACCACTGCATGCCTGTGCCTCCTCCCCAACTGCATACATAAGAATAAATAGATGTAAACTGTTTGTCTGAAGACGTATCTGCTGATTGGTTTCTTAATCATTGTCTCTTTAAAGAATCAAATGTCCTCTAGCTGCCAGGCAGTCAAGAGTCAGGCTCTCAGCCATGTGCTCTTGCCAAGGATTCTTGGCGACATTTGGGGTTTTCCCAAAAGAGTTGGATACTAGATACTTATTCTTCAACCTGTGATGACTTTCAGAAACCACAGGTAGTTGATTGTGTAGCTCTCCCTTTGTGAGCAAAGAATGTTCCATCGTTGGCCCACATTTTTTGCCTCTTTCTCAAGGATGTCAGTCTGTGGAAAGGGGAGAAATGGGTTTCTGTATTGACATGCCCTGCTTGGATTATCAGACAAGCTACATTTACAAAAGGGACAATTATACAAGGTCTATTTCAGAGATGATTTTTTTTATTAAAAGAATGTGCTAGGGGCAATGCCATTCACACTGAATTGGCTAAGTACTTGATCATGAAATATTCTCAGAATGTTGGCAATCACTTCTGGGTAACCCCACTTACACAATAGCTCCAAAAGCTGCCAAACATATTGGTATGAAATGCTTAAATAAGGTCAATAAGCAACGTGGGAGCTCGCTGCCTTTATCCCAACTATTTTACTGACTCAGAACATGGAGAACTTGGATACTCTTTCCAGCTGCAGAAACACGTGGAGGAATGGCTAGTTTGACCCGTGCATATGGCACAGCCCTAGGGTTGTGGGTGTGACGAATTTAACATATGTCTGTGTTGTTTAAATGTTTCACATTTACTTGTTCCAAGGCTCTGGCTTGAAAAATAATTGCAAAGCAATGTGACATTTTGGAAGTGATAGCTCAGATCTCATCCTCAAGTGAGTGCCATGCCTGGTCTTTCCCAATCACACGTGCTTAGACTTACTGACAGCCTGTCTACGAGAAGACTAGCTCTGAGCACAGGTGCGCTACTTAGAAATGGGGCAGACATTATGAAATCTAACAGTTGTACAGGGATGATAATTCATAGTTTTCTTGAGAGGTGCAATGTGCCTATATTTACTGACATTTCATTCCAGAAGGTTCCACTATGAGCTTCCAAGACACAGATACTTTCCTCTGTTTCTAACTTTGTTACCTTTTTCCTTTCTTTAGCAGATGTTGCCATTCTCAGCATGAATCTTAGACTGACCTCAGATGACTGTGTAAATAGAGCTGATTTGTGGAAGGAAAATATGGCAAAACCCTGAAATTTGACGAGAGCTCTTTATCAAAATTAGCTATAAACTGTATCTTTTTTGTTTCAGAATTTCTGGACATTGGAGAAAACTGGGAGTATGAAGACAGAATATTCAGTCAATTTAGCATGTCCTGGATTTACACACAACTAGTTCTGTGCAAAAATATTCCCACCCTCTGATTTCTTTCTGTGGTTCCCCAAAATATGCTGCATAGACTAAGTCAATGTTGATGGGGTTCAGGGAAGTCAGTGGAAGCTTGCCACATTGTATTTTGAAGTAATCTTTAGCAGCCGGTGCCTGAATTTATAGAGAATGTGTTGGAAACAAAAGAAAAGAAAAAAAGAAAAGAAAAGAAAAAAAGAAAAGAAAAGAAAAAAAGAAAAGAAAAGCTGGAGTTGATTACGAATCTCGGCAAATGCAAGTTATAGACAGATAGCACTAAGATGTTTCTCTCTGGTCATTTGGAATATCGCCAATGGTATCCCTAGTCTCCGGCTGGTACTCCTGGACAATAATCATTCTAGCAGTTCTGTAGACCAGAAGAGAGTTTCTGATAAAGGTAAATCAACCAGTTTTTTAAAAGGCCACATCTGGAAACTAGTCAGAGGGGGTTAGGAGGCTATTCTTGCCACCTGTATTAGTGAGGGTTCTCTAGAGTAACAGAACTTACAGAATGAATGAAAACACACACACACACACACACAAGGGGATTGATTCATTTGAATGACTTACAGGCTATGGGCTGGTGAATCCGACAGTGATTGACTATGAACAGAAGGTTCAAGAATCCAGCAGTTTTTCAGTTCACACTACTGAACGTCTCAGCTGGGCTTCAGTATACACCAGAACCCCGAAGAAGTAGGAGATAAAGACAGGGAAAGAACAGACTTGCTAGCAAGGGTGAGAGCAAGCAGGCAAAGAGCCAGCTTCCTTCTTCCATGTCCTTATATAGGCTTCTGGCAAAAGGCATGACCCAGAGTAGATCTGGATTAAAGATCTGAATTAAAGGTGTGTTTTTCCACCTTAAAGATCCAGATTAGGAGTGGATCTTTCAACTTCAAATTAAGTAAACATCCCTCATAGGTGTGTCCCACTTTTGAGTTTTAGTTAATTCCAGATGTAGTGAAGTTAACAACCAAGAATAGCCATCACACCATCCTGTGTCCCAAGTCTGTGACAGCTGAGACAGATAGAACCTGAAGAACATGGAGTGAGCAAAGGCTAAAGCGGTGGAGAGCGAAGGTCAATGGCAACGTCCATGTTCACGACAGGAAATCTCATCCTGATACCATTGTAAAGGCTTTTTGAGTTTTCCACCTGCCTCTCAGAGTGGAGTTAGGATGGCAGCTCATCCCAGTTCTTGGCCAGAAGCTTCTCTGCCCTGGTTGCAAGTTCTCTGTAGCTTTGATCAGGAAGGCAAGCATACTCCAGGGGTGATGTAGGTGGGTCTGTTTTCTATGTGTTGCTTTCATTGGTTTATTAATAAAG
>LOJH01065931.1:0-10408 GCA_001685095.1 Ellobius talpinus | reverse complement strand
GGACATTGAGCCTATAGTTTGTGATCCTAGAGAACCTAAGTAATAAGGTGAACCTAAAGAAAAATATATAGATCCTCCTGGAAATTGGAAGCAGACAAGATAGCCAGGAAAGAATAGATTAATAAGAGGAATGAATCATTGATCTCATAGATCACTGTGTGTTGTTTATACACTGCATAAGTTATGTTGCAACATGAGATGGCAAGATGGCATGCCACATGCTTGATCGTCTATATAGCAAATGTGACACACATAAATATACTTACTGTCTAAAATGATCCCAACCAGTGGGTCAGAATTTTTATTTAAAATCTCCCAAAGAGCAAATGGCTCCTGTGGAGTGTCAGGAAGAATCCGGAACAGGAAACTCATTGTGTAGTCAGAAGGCAACCCTTCTGGATGCAGATACCTGAAGATGGAATGAAAATAATGCCTTCTTGTAACTTTCTTGAAAAAGTCATCCTGTGCCCATAGAGTCACATATTTTCACCACAGAAGCTTTGAAAGACAAAAGGAGACCACCACAAATCCCCATCAGATCGCTATTTAGGTTGCCTGGCTCTCCAGTTTTGGGGTGTTTTCCCTGCTTCCTCCTCCCAGTTCACTTCGGGAGTGCTTGTATTAGAGAAGCACACTATGGCATCCATGTTTTCACATGGCTCCAGGTATGTAAGCTCAGTTCATCTGGCTTGCATAGCAAACACATTTATCAGCTGAATCATCTCCCTGCACCAACTGTGGATTTCATCTCAAGTCATTGGTGTCTCTAAACTTTCATTTCAGAGTTTCAGAGCTGTTTAGAGGCCTGAGACTTAGTATAAATCAGGATTCAAAAAACATATGGTCCACCCTATTACCATGTATGCATCCATTATTTTTACATGTTTTCACAGATGAAACGATGCTAAGCTTCACCCAGCATTATAGGATGGGTCTGATGTTTTATGTTAATTTTTCAACAATTTTATGTTCTGTGTATAGATGCTTTGTTAATCTGTTTGTTTGTGTGCCTTTTGTTAGCCTTTTGTTGCCTTTGTTAGTCTGTTTGTTTGTGTGCCTTTTGCCCAGAGGAGTAAGAAGAAGTCACCAGATTCCCTGGATGCAGAGTTACAGATGGTTGTGATCTGTTAAGTGGGTGCTGGGAATTGAACCCAGGTCCTTTGGAAGAGCAGTTAGTGCTCTTAACTGTTGGCTGAGCTACATTTTCAGTCCCAGGGCTGTTTTTAAATAAAGAACTATAAACATAATTTTTTTCTAAACATCATAGAAAATCTTACCAGAAACTATTACAGTAAATTACAAATTGACATCATTTTTATATTGAGATATAATAAACATATAACTAACTTTAGCATCTTGCCAGGAAAACATACTTGGTTGGCTGGGAAACCAGAGCATCTTTGTGGATTTGATAACATGGGAACAAATTGAAGGTGCCAGGCTCCATAGAAACTCCTTCTACTGCAGAAAAATCCTTTTCAACTAAGCCAAACATTTCCATCATCTTAAATCCTAAGGTGGTGAGAGAGGATATAAGAACAAACAGGAACTTAAATTATTTTAAATTTTCAACTAAATATTTAAACACAGAAAGGTGTACCCCAAACAAGTATTAATCAATATTTGTATTTAAAATATGAAAATGATGAGGATTTGCTGAATCTATAGATTGCTTTTGGTATAATGGCCATTTTTACTATACTAATCCTACTGATCCATGAGATTGGGAGATCATTCCGTCTTCTGATAGCTTCTTCAGTTTCATTTTGCAGTATCTTAAAGTGATAGCTTCTTCAGTTTCATTTTGCAGTATCTTAAAGTGATAGCTTCTTCAGTTTCATTTTGCAATATCTTAAAGTTTTTGCCCTGCAAGTCTTCACTTGCTTGATCAGAGTTACCCCGTGATATTTTTATAGGCTATTGTGAAAGATGCTGTCCCCTCATTTCTTTCTTAGTATGTTTGTCATTTGTCTATAGGAAGGTTACTGATTTTTTTAAATTATTTTGTATCCAACTACTTTGATAAAAAAATATTTATCAGCTACAGAAGTTTCCTGGTGGAACTTTTGGGTTGCTGATATATGCAATAATATCATCTACAAATAAAGATACTCTGACTTCTTCCCTTCTTCCCATTTGCATCCCTTTTATCTCTGTAAGTGTTCCATAAGCAAGCTATAATCTTTGTAACAACAGAGGTTAGGTGTAGAGCAAGGGACTAAAAAAGTGGATCTCTCTAGGAAGGGAGAATAAGATAGTTGGATGGATGAGGAGGACAGAAGTGGGAGGACTGAATGGGGAAGTGGAGGGAAGAAGGGAGCAGAGGAGTTGGATACAGAGAGGAACAGCTACAAGTAAGGGCCATTGGAGGAGTCATGTGGAAACTTAATGCAGTAGAAGCTTCGTGTCTGTGTGTGTGTGTATGTGTGCATGCATGCGTGTGCATGTGTCTGTGTGTGTGAAGGTGATCTA
This sequence comes from Ellobius talpinus, assembly GCA_001685095.1. Lineage (NCBI taxonomy): Eukaryota > Metazoa > Chordata > Mammalia > Rodentia > Cricetidae > Ellobius > Ellobius talpinus. The sequence goes on along the minus strand of LOJH01065931.1, from coordinate 7,936 downwards.
AATAAAATCACTAAATAACAGGGGAGATGGAGTCCCAACTGGACAACTCTTATCGCTGAATAAAGCTTCCAGTATCAGGAATGGATTGCATCTAATTGAGCTGTTGGCCAAAGAGGCCCCGTGGAAAACCCCCAAACCAACCCAGAATGTTGCCAAGGTTGTTGGTTGCTCTCTACAAACTGACAATAAGGCCCTATTTTTGAAGACCACACAATACACAGATCACTGAACATGGAGCTCCTGCCTACCTAGAGCCTTTACCCCTATGGGCTAGTGTTCATGGTGCTGGAACATACTCTGCATGCTACCAAAGAAGAAAGGTAACCACCAACCCAGCTTCAAGTTCTTTAGTTGACAGGGATGAGCTGCCTGAAAGATGTGTTAGTGCAATAGTAGTACAAGGCTTGGGGGAGCAACCAACCAATACATAATTGGATTCAAGGCTCACTACCTGACATTGCTTGGATAGCCAAGAACCTGAAACTAGATAGGGCAGGGGTCTAGGAGAAAATGAAACACTACTGCTCTGCTAAAGGAATACAGACATAAAATGACTCCTAACCGCATTCTGCTACATTCATATATCTATGCCTTGCCCACCCATCATCAGAGAAGCTTCCTCTTATAATAAATGGGAACAAATACAGAGACCCACAGCCACACAATGTACAGAAGGTGAGAGACCTTAGAACACTCATTCCTAAATGGGATATCTCTATCAAATATCCCACTGGGGGCTCAGAGAATTCTGTGGGAATGGAGGAAGAAAGATTCTCAGAGGCAGAGGGGAGGGAGGACATCAAGGAAACAAAGCCTTCTAAATACAGCAGGACCAACGCACATATGAACTCGTAGATACTATGGCACCAAGCACAAGGCCTGTATGGGTCTTCACCAGAACTGAGAAGTGGACACAAAGCCTCAATCCTTAACCCAGAAGCTATCTCTAATTTATAACCACTCTCAAGTGAAAAATTAAATTTCTCCAATGGAATCTCACTGGAGACACCCTTGATTTTGTTAATTTGCATACTCCCTCTCTGTCACTTGGTTAGTTTGGATAAAGGTTTTTCTATTTTGTTGATTTTCTCCAAAGAACCAACTCTTTGTCTTACTGATTCTTTGTATTGTTTTGTCTCTATTTTGTTGATTTCAGCTCTCAATCTGATTATTTCCTGTCCTCCTGTGTGAGTTTGCTTCTTTTTGTTCTAGAGCTTTCAGTTGTTCTGTTAACTCACTTGTGTGGCCTTTTTCCAACTTCTTTATATAGACATTTAGTGCTATTAACTTTCCTTTTAACACTCTTTTATTGTGTCCCATAAGTTTGGGTATGTTGTGGGATCATTTTCGTTGAATTTTAGTCACTGGAGATACTTCTTAAGGCCAGTCCCCATGTTCAATAGTAGATGCCAAAACATGTCTTGTCAGGGCTTAAAAAAATACCTTACAAGTCCTTTGCATTTATATTAAGATATATTAAGACTTCTGTTTTTGTGGGATTCCTGTGTATACAAATGTGTGTGTCTCTGTCTGCACCTATGTGTGGCTCTTTTTCATGTTTGTTTGTTTTGTCCTATTTGTCCTTATTTGTTTGTTGTTGTTATATCTTACTTTAATATCAGTCTTTAGATGCTTATTTGTTCCCTAATGAGAGACAGACACAGTGTGGGTTTCAGATGGGAGGGGAGGAGGGAGGATCTCGGAGAAGTTGGGGCATGGGAAACCATCATCAGAATATAGCATATGAAAGAGATTATTTTCAATAAAGGAAAAACTGTGACAGTGCATACCTGCGAGGTCAATTCCATCCTTGTGCACCATTGGGCAGGCTGGAAAACAAGGCAAGCTGGGTAAAAGCCTAGCTCATGTATCTTCCAGGCATATGGTTTCACTGTAAAATTAACATAGCCTTCCCTAAGCATCCCACACCTGAACTCTTATACATGGTGGCTCTGGTTACCTAATATCCCATTCAGACTAAAGGGCCACACCTTCCAAACCACTCTCCATTAAATCAAGGCTTGTCACTTGAAAGCACAAGTTGAGAGATGTTTTGATTAAGACATCTTTGAAAATTATTTCCTACATTTTGTTTATTTTTATTTTGTTTTAAGACAGGGTCTCGCTATGTAACCTTATCTGATACTAAGTATTCCAAATTGGCCTCAGACTTGGGCCATCATCCAGTCCCACACTCCTGTGTTTACTCCAAATCATCATCAACTTGGGAAGATCTTCATCAACCTAAACCTCTAATGGGAGGAGAGAAGACATTTACCTCATATGCTCAAAACCATAGGACTTGACACCTGCATGATAAATAGCCCTGGGAGCCAATAATGTTTCCTCAGCTCTAGATGGGACTCCATATTGAGCTAGCATTAGCTAATTCAGATTTTAAACAACACTCAAAAATACAAGTTCTAAAGAACTAACTTGCTGATGCGGTTTCACAGACAAAAGTAATTAATTCATCTTCAATTTTCTTGAAGGCATCAAAGTCATCCACGAAGAAGACATGGCGTGCACTGGGTTTACTGCCAATCCGAACCAACTCTGCATAATCGGCATCGGCCACACCGATGGCAAAGATGTTGTAACCTAGGAGTGACAGCGAGCAGACTTTTGATTACTTTAAGCTTCACAAAACACAAACAAGGCAAAATGCTGAATGCCCAGATGTCTAAAATATGCTCCTTTAGGAAGCTCATTGGGAGTGGCTAATTCACTTTTTACCATTCAGCAGAATTCTTCATGTGCGTATTTCATTGTGTGAGAATTACTCCGTCATCCGCTGAAGAAACTTTTCCATTTAAAAAAAAAAACTCAACAAACCAAGAGCCTTAGCTGGTGCATAAGTCAGAAAGGTTCCCATTTGAGCAACATATTCACAGTTGCACATTTTTATTAGTTATTCTGACATCTGAGGCATGAGATGCTATTTAAACAGTAATGGTTTGTTTTTGGTTTGCTGTTGTTGTTGGGATTTTTTTCCCCCTTCAGAAATAAAACTGGAGTTCCAGCAGCCTAAATTGGGTCACCATGTAAAAACTGGCACATAGGTATTAAACTACTGTAGGCATATCGTCTCAGTTTCTTTCCTGTGACAAAATATCTTGACAAAAGTCACTTAAGGGAGAAGGGGTCACAGTCCATCACTGCAGGGATGTCACAGCAGCCAGAGCTTGAGGGAACTGGTTGCATTGCATCCCTCATCGGGAACTGAGAGCAAAGAAAGCGCACGTGCTAATAAACTCACTCCTGCCTTTCAGGTCAGGGCTCAGCCCGCAAAATAGCCCCACCCATCTGCAGCTTGGGCCATCCCACCTCCATTAATCCAACCAAGAAGACCCATCACAGGCACGTCCACGGGCCAACCTAATCTAGAGCTTCTGTCATTGAGACTCCCTTTCCAGATGAGTCCAGAGTATGTCAAATTCACAGTAAACAGAAATCATCATACATATTTCATATAACTGACTCTCCACAGCCATCCTGCAAGAATCCTTATTTTACAGATCAGGAGACAGGGGACTTTCTATAATGAGCTCCTTCCTCTCCCCGGCCCTTCAGCGGGGTCCTTCCAATAGTATGAATAGTAGCGTGAATCAATACTGGAGTTCCTTAGACAGGGAACCTTGCCGTAATCATACATTGCTCTCCAATAAAAACATGTAATTACAGAACTGTGAATGTATGCAATTTCTAAAAAAAATCCATATAATCCACTGGGGGATATTTAATTAAGCCGATAGGAATGTGTGCTTGGTGCCAACATTGTTCTCAACAGCCATGAGGGTGCATATAGGAAATTACCATCGGCCTGCATCTCCCTGGAGATTTTGTTGACATCATCTTGTGATCTTCCATCAGTGATAACCACAATAACCTTCGGGATGCCTCTCCTTGTACCTGACTCCGCAGTGAACAAGGTATCGCGAACGTACTTGATAGCTTTTCCTGAAACAAAGAACCAACAGTTCCGTCTCACTCTTCACATGCTTTTACAGACAGAAAAGGGTGGGACAGAGATGTTACATCAGTGAAAAATCCTTGTGTCTTGGGAGCTGTGGCTGCCACACAAGGGGAAAGTACCTGTGAGGTATGTGTAAGGCCCTGGATTCCATACTCTTCTCCAAAAGAAACAAACATGCCTCGTAACAAAAGTCATTTCTAATGATTACAGTGAGCTTTGTTTTGTCAGCATTTGTCTATTAGGGTCTTACTGTGAGCTTTGGCTGGCTATTATTACGTAAATGTTTGGGTCTTACCTGTTTTAGTATTTCCTCCTTTGTAGGAAATGTGTCTGATTGCGTCAAGAAGTGTCTCTTTGGTTTTGTAAGCATCGAGTTTGAATTCTGTTCTGGGGTCATCAGTGAACTGAACCATTGCCACCTGGAGACACATGCAATCAAGTAACAGGGTGAGGACCAAAGCAAACAGCTAAAGCCAAGTACATTCTATTTCAAAATCTGTGCCCTCACTCATTACTGCATATATTTTTCATACCTTAATTTCCTACAATTTACTTCTATTCCTGAGGCACTACGGGACAGTTTTGAGTTGATTGCTTCATTTTTTGAGGGGGTGGGGGAGACAATGAGCTATGAATATCTGTTGGATGAATGAAATAGTTTCATATTCTCCATGACCCTTAGAAACGTGTGACCATGGCCTGGCCTCTGACTTTCAAGACTTCCATGCCCTTCAGTGCAGGGAAAATAGGATGCGTAAAGGACATTCTCTGCCTTAACATAAAATAAATGCCACCTGATATCCTTCCTACCGTCTTTAATTTGCTAGCTCTTACAGGGACATCTAACGTTTGGATGTTGCAGTATGAGGCTGCCATCTACAAATGTATTGGGCCACACCATGGCAATCTTGGATGCATGTATCCATGAGCAACAGATTGGACACACCTAAAAAGATTAGTATTCCTTCATCGTAGTGCTTTGATTACATCCCCTGCCAAGTAGCCACAGTAAGAGGCTAAGAAATAATTCCTGGATGCATAGAATAATGTAAATGTTTGGCTGGTTAACCTTAGCTGATAGGATAATGTAATGATTGGCTGGTTAACCTCACCTGAGTTCCCTCTGCACCAATCTTGTCCAGGGCTCCCACAGTGCTATACAGAAAATTGATGATCTTATTGAAATTGTCATCTCCAATACTCCAGGATCCGTCCACCATGAACACTAGGTCTGCCTTGGCTGCTTTACATACTGAAGACCAAGGATACATTTTGAGTCAGAGGGAAGAGGAAAATAACACCTTTATCAAGCCAGAAGACAGGTAGCGGATGCCTTCTGGTAACTAAAGCGCTTTCCAAAAGGAAAAGCTTAAGCTATTAAGATTCCCCATCCAGGCTCCTGAAACTTTATTGCCATCCTTTCCCTTTGATGCCCATTTAAGGCTGAACAGCTTCTGCTGAGCACATGGGAACAGGGAGGAGAATCAAACCAGCCATCACCGCAAGGAAGGAAAATGAGGAATGGGGGACATGGAGGTGAAAGGGATGCAGAGGCAGAAGCAAGCAGCAAGCCCTGGCTAATGGCCGCAGACAGGAAAGAAGTCTATGCTATCGCGCTGTGCATCCTGTCTCCACCCTGTGGAGTCTGAATCTGTACCAGAGGAGTAGAGTTAGGGAGGAAGCCATGCGATATGATGGAATCAGATGAACTATAATCAGACAAACCACCATAGCTAGAGTGCCCACCCAGGATGCTCAAAACCTTCAGTTTGATCCCACTGCAGAAAACTGAGCATGGTGGCCCATGCCTATATATCTGGCATTGAAGAAGTAGAGGCAGGAGATTCACAAGTTCATGGTCATTCTTGACTAATGACAAGTTTGATGTCAGCCTAAGCTACATGAGACATTGCCTTTCTAAAAATCTACAATTCATTGGCAATAAGCACAAGCAAACTTTAATTACTGCATTACTCAAAAATTCTTCCTATGTCCTTTTACCATCCACTGACACGTGCTCAAAATAAGTACAATAATACTAGTAGAAGGACACCATCATCAGCAGTTACTATGGATACCATAAAAAGGCCACACAATACTATAACCAAAGCTCTTCTCCATTGAAAGCCATCTTTCAAAGTCCTCTTTAAGCTGTTTCTCATGGTCCAGTCCTCTTTCTGTAAGTGTGGATCACTATGACTGTTTTATAATGAAGTACACAATTTGCTCTTCAGTAATCGTAATTTTTTCATCTTAGTTCAGCTACAAACAAATATTCTATGAGATAATTCGCCTTTCTCCCTTCTTAGAATCAACAGCCTGGATACGACTGTAGCAACTTCACCCCTGTCTGCTGTTTATAAGGTGAGATAAATTATCTTCAAATGAGGTCACACTCGAAGACAGTGAGGATCTGGCAAGCTTGCTTTCATGATCTCTGTGACTTACACAATTTTACAGATTCATAATCTGGGTTTAAAGTTGAAAAGACTTATAAGTCTTCTAATTATAATAAGGAAAGCAAACAACATCCTCTGTTTCCAAGGAAAGATGAAATAAACATTGTTTCAACTTCAAAATAAAAGCAAAATTCACTTTAAATTTTACTAATGAAACATTTGCTTAGAGTAAAAGAAAATTCATCAACATGCATGAAGAAATTATATTTAGGATAGAAAACTGTGTTTTAATTTTCTTCTTTAAGCATTTTTTTCTAATTTTAAATACTTACCTAATAAGTATCCAGTATAACTTTGATAATTAAAAAAAAAACTTATACTCTAGGCTCTCAAATAAAAAGCCCGGGGCCAGACGTGGGATACCTCTCCTCATGTTGTTGGCCAAGGGGGTCCTAGAAATCTCCAAAACAATACAGGCTATTCTTGTTGCTCTTGGCTGCCTACCAGAACTTAACAGTAAGACCCTATTGCTGAAGACGCCACACCCTTTGCCCACAGGACAAGGAGAAATCATATTTGTACAGCCAGGAAGCTTCCTCCCTGCTGGTTAGCATTCGCAGTACCAGAAGGTGTTATGTGGGCCTGCATTAGGGGAAAGTCATCAACATTTTTACCCAGCTGGGAATACTATGTACCGTAATATGTGTGTATGCATGGGCTCATTCATGTGTCTGTGCATGCAAGCATGTGGAGGCCCGAGGTGGATGCAGGTGTTTTCTTCAATGGTTCTCCACCTACAGGGTAGCACCCTGATATCACAGGGTATCTCCCTGGAGCTGGAACTTGACCTTTTTGTTAGACTAGCTGAACTACAAGCACTAACAATCTGCCCTAGGTTCCAGACATCTTACCGAGGTTCTATTCTGATGCTAGGGTCCAAACTCAAGCTTTCCGTGGTAACGCAGTGAGATCTTTACCAACTGAGCCACCTCCCTGGTCCAAAGTTATCTTTCCTAAGCAACGATTTTAGTAGATCATCCTTCCCTTAAGGGAACTTCCTGTGCACCATGCTTTTGAAGGATAAATCCTTTATGTTGGCACATGATTCCCTTCATAACTCTATCTTTACTCTCGTCTGTGTTTCTCATTAAAGTATTGATGGTTCTCCAAACACTACAGGGACCGAAATTACTCTATGGCACTGAGCATTATTTATTCTGTTATTTATCTCTCAAGTGTAGTGGCATTTCATTTGTATTTTAATAAATAAAGCTTGCCTGAAGATCAGAGTGTAAAACAGCCCCACTGGTCAGCCTTACAGACCGGGCAGTGGTAACATAGACCTTTAATCCCAGTAGCCATACTAGTTACTATAGAAACCGGGAGGTGCATTCATTTCATCCCAGTGGTGTACGCCTTTAATCCCAGCTCAAGAAAGGATTATAAAACAGGAGGAGACAGTTCACAGTTTCAGTTTCATTCTGAGATTCTTGGAGACAGGATCGCCTTTTTGGACTGAGGTCGAGGTAAGAGCCAGTGGCTGGCTGCTTTGCTTTTCTGG
>LOJH01065930.1:368-10408 GCA_001685095.1 Ellobius talpinus | reverse complement strand
TACACACAGACAGAATATTGTATACATAATAAATAAATAAATATTTTAAAAGAAGAAGAGGAGGAGGAGGAGGAGGAGGAGGAGGAGAAGGAGAAGAAGAAGGCTGGGCTGGAGAGATGACTCATCAGTTAAGAGCACCGGCTGCTCTTCCAGAAGATCTGAGGTTCAATTCCCAGCACCCACATGGTGGCTTACAACCATCTATAATTCCGGTCCTCTACAGGGACACAGTGCACAGACATACATGCAAACAAAACACCCAAGCACATAAAATAAGTAAATAGAAGGCTGTGGCTACATGAAACCCCATCTCAAAACAAAGATAACAAATGAAATTAAGTTCTAAGATGGAAATAACAAGAGCCCCAACTATTTTAGGGTCTCTTCTGTACCAATGCTATCTTTTTCTTTTCCTAATTAAAATTTGTGTTAATAAGCAATAGGTTTTTAAAATTTTAAAACAGAATTATTTTTACAATTATTTACTTAATGTGTGCGTGTTTGTGTATGTGGAGACACACATGCCATGGCACATGTATGAAGGTCACAAGACAACTTGCAGGAGTCAGTTTTCTTTTTCTACCATGAAGATCCTATGGATTAAACTCAGATTGCCAGGACTGGTACAAAGTGCCTTTAACCATTTCAATGACCGAAACAGGAGGTTTTATTTATGACATGTCTGCTTTTGTACATCATCACCTACTGTTCATATTCACCCCCCGCCACTACACTTTCTTGTCCCCATTCGTCTTGTGTGTGTTGTACACATGTGGAGATGAGTTCAATCTGGTGTCTTCTTCCATGGCTCAACACTTTATTTTTGAGACAGGATCTGTCACTGAATCTGAGGGTCACAACTGGCTAGACTGGTCAGAGAGCCCAGGGTATGCTCCAACCTCCACCTCCCAAGAAGGCTAAGACTACAGGCACATGACCCATTATATCCAGCTTTTTTTTCTTCATTATTATTATGAAGGTTCTGGGGATCCAACCTCAGGCCCTCAGGCTTGTGGGTCAAGCACTTTACTCACTGAGCCATCTCCCAAGCACCATCCTGCTTTCATGTATAGTCTAGATTCTGCACGAGACAACATACAATCTGTCTTTCTCCCCACCATTATCCGCTCTAGTTTCCTCCTCTCTTCTCGTTAGTCTCCCTTTAAGGCTTAGAGTCCTAAGTGAACTATTTGATATGCATCAACCCCCACTTCCCCTTTAATTTTCTGAGACAGGATCTCATGACATAGTCCGGGCAGGTCTGGAACTTGGGAGAGATCCACCTGCCTCTGCCTCCCTAGTCCTGGAATTAAAGGCGTGTACCACCACATCCTGTTTAGTTCTCATTCTAACAATAAGGTAGGTTTATTATTTCTGTATTATTTATAAGTAAGAGATTTTTATAAGATTAAAGAAATGCTCACAAGAAAAAAAGAAATCTTTCATATGGTACAGTGCCAAAGGACTGAGTAGAGCTTGCTATCAAAGACTCCAAAGGCAACACTACTAGAATAGAGAAACAGCAATACAATTTAGAAAGCCGAGGTCCAGATTTGGGAGCAGGGCTGCAGAAGCAAGTCTCCAGATTTCCAGATGGCAGGAGTCGAGTCACTGGGTCAGCTCAAGGGCATCCCCTGCCTACCCACATCCTCGTGTTCCAGCTATCACTACAGTTCACCCTACTTATCAAAAGAACAAAGAGAAGAAAAAAGAACCGACAACTACATGAAAGAATGGGTTTTGCAGAACATTCTACAATCAAAGAAACAGTCCAATAACTGAAGACCTGAAAGCTGGCGATATTTGAGATGGAAACATGAAGAGGTCTAGGGGCCAAGGGACTGGGGAGTGGCGCAGTGATGGAGAGCACTGGCTACTCCTCCAGAGCAGTTTGCCTGTTCAAGCACAGCAGTCTTGCAGACCAGGGTTTGATTCCCAGAACCCACATGGCTCACAACCATCTGTAATTCCAGTTCCAGGGGATCTAATGCCCTCCTCTGGGCTCTGTGGGCACTGCATGAACATGATACATAAACATACAAGCCAGGAAAACATGTGGGCACATGAAATAAAATGATTCTAAAAAAGAACAGGTACACACCTTCAATCCCAGCACTTGGGAGGCAGATCTCTGAGTTCAAGGCCAGTACACAGTGAATTCCAGGATAGCCAGGGCTACAGAGAGACCTTATCTCACAAAAACAAAACAAAACAAAACAAAGCACACACACATCAAATAAATAAATAAACAGTTTTAAGAAACTTGGCTCAGTGTTTAAGAACACTTGCTCTTGCAGAGGACCCTAGTTCATTTCCCAGCACCCACAATGGTGACTCAGTTCCAGAGGATCTGATACCCTTTTCTGAACATTGAGGACGCCAGGCATGTGCATGGTACACATACATACATGCAGGCAAAACATTTATACATGTAACAGAAAATAAATTTAAAGGAAAATTTAAAAAGAAGAATTAAGTTTTAAAATGCGCCGGGTGGTGGTGCACACTTTTAATCCCTGCAGAGGCAGAGGCAGGCAGATTTCTGTGAGTTCAAGGCCAGCCTGATCTACAGAACAAGTTCCTGGACAGCCTTCAAAGCTACAGAGAAACCCTGTCTCAAGAAAGAAAAAAAAAAGAAAAAGAAAAAGACTTTTAAGATGCTGGGGCATGGTAACACATGCTTTTAATACACTGCGCAGGAAGAGGCAGGTACATCAATCTGAATTTGAAGCCAGCCTAGTCTACACAGCAAGTTCTAGGACAGCCAGGGCTATGCAGTGAGACCCTGTCTTAGGAGGGAGAGTGAGTTTTAGTTTTAAATTCGGTGAGGTGGCACATACCTACACATACCTGTAACCCCGGGCAGGACTTGAGAGATCTGGGCAGGACCGACACATGTTCAAGGCTAGTCTAAACTAAACAGACTTTCCAAATTAACAAATGGATAAACAAAAATATTTAAGAGTTCAACACAGGAGAGAAAAAAAGAGAAAACTCATAGTAAAAATAGAGGAAAGATCCCAGGACAAGAACTGTGACCAGACAAAGAGCACAAGCAGTTCATGCTGGAAGAGATAGATGGGCAGTATCTGGGGAAGGAACGTCTAATGGATAATCTAGGGATGGACAGACTGACAGAAAAATAAACCAGTAATAAACTAACAGAAATTATTGCCAGGTACACATTACAGCTGTAGTCTGCATATAACCCCAGCTCTTAAGAGTTTGAAGCAGGAAGATCATGAGTTTGATGGCAACATGGGCTACACTGAGATCTGGTTTATAATTTTTTTAAATTTATTTATTCTTATTTTATGTGCATGGATGTTTTACCTGCATGTATGTCTGTGTGAGGATGTCAGATCTTGGAATTACAGACAGTTGTTAGCTGCCATGTGGGTGCTGGGAATTGAACCTGGGTCCTCTGGAAGAACAGTCAGTGCTCTTGACTGCTGAGCCATTTTTCCAGTACTCATTTCCAATTTAAAAAAAAAGGGGGGGAGGGGTCTGGATAGATGGCTCCATGATTACGAAAACTTTCTGCTTTTCCAGAGGATCTGAGTTCAGTTCAGCTCAGAAACATCCATAAGTGTAACTCCAAGGGAGGGATGCCCTTGCTGGCCTTTGCAGGCACACGCATACACATGGCACTTACTCACATACATATATACATAAATAGAAGTAAAATAAAATTAAGAGTCTTTGTTTTAAAATCAAAACAGAGAGAGAGGGATGGAGAGTGAGCAACACTAGCTATATGATGGCTCATACCTGAAATCTCAGATACTCAGGATGCTGAGATACAAAATTCTACCTGGGCAACATAGTGAGTCCAGTCTCAAAACAACAACATTATTAAAAGCACTTGCTGCTCTTTTGGAGGACCAGGGTTCAACTCCCAGTACCATCAAAGTGGCTGACAACCACCTATAACTCCAGTTCCAGAAGATCTGATGCCCTCTTCTAACTTCTGAGGGTACCAGGAGAACACATAGTGCATATACATTCATTTAGGCAAAACACTAATACACATAAAATAAATATAAAAACAGAAACAATAAAAAGGGCCTGTGGGTGTAGCTCAGTAGTTGTTTGTTGCCTGCCATACAGAAGCCCTGAGTTCACTACCCAGTGTCACATAAAAGCTGGAAGGAAGAGAGGAAGGAAGGAAATGCAATACAAATGTATATGAAAGCAGCTGCTCTAAGACTTCTCTTAATCATGTTGCTATAATACTAAATCAAACCTCAAAGAAAAAGAAATAAACCAATAAATGCCAAAAGGAACAGACTGTTGAAAACGATTTTGGGGAACAAAAATGGGGGAAGAAACTGGAAAGAACTGATAGTGTTATAAGTTCTATTGAACTATTTAAATCACAACTTCAACAAAACTTAAATCTACAAAATACATGTGTTAGAGGTGTGGTGGTGTACGCCTGTAATCCTAGCACTTGTGAGGTGAAAGCAGGAGTCACGGTCATCCTTAACTATATACTGAGTTTGAAGCCAGGCTAGGATACATGTGACCCTGTCTCAAAAACAAAAGCCAAGTCTAACTAGGTGTGGTGGTGCAGGTCTTTAGTCTCAGAACTTGGGAGGCAAAAGCTGCAGATCTGTGTGAGTTCAAGGTCAGCCTGGTCTACAGAGTGAGATCCAGAACAGCCAGGGCTGTTATACAGAGAAACCAAAAACAACGACGAAAAGCCAAGTCTAGTGGTGCACAACTTTAATCCCAGTATTTAGAAGCCAGGGGCAGGTAAAGCTTTGTGGTTTTGAGGCCAGCCCGGTCTATACAGCAAGCTCCCAGCTAGCCAGGATTATACAGCAAAATCCCCTGTCTTTAAGAGAAGAAAAAAGTAGGGAAGAAGAGAAGAGGCAGAGTAAGAGAGCGGGAAAGAAGAGCATTGCAGAGGAGACGTGCTGCCGGGTAGAGAAAGCAGGTGGACGGGGAGTGAGTCAACTCTTCTTTCCTTGAGGTCTCCCAGAGCACAATCGAGAAAGCTGAAAATTAATTAATTAACTAATTCCTGGCTCCTTAATTAAAGGCTCCAACCTGACGTCACTTTCAATTTTCTAAATATATCCTCCTCTCTATCTTCTCCTTAGGGCTGCTAATAGACCACAGCACAGCTTCATGGTGTTGGCATCTCCAAAAGGCACTGCTCAATCACCCAGAACGATGTGATAACACAGAAGCAAGAAGTCTTACCTTTTTATCTTCCAGATACATGCCTCAGCAAGGCCATCTTAAACCACAGTCCAGAAGTTAGAAAAAGGGAACCGGGCAGAAAAGGGCAGCCATGGTAACTGTAAGTCAATTAAGCGTATGACACATTTAGTATATACAAATTACCAACTACTCATTCTCATACGTATTTTCTTTTTTGCAGTGTTAGTAATCAAACTCAAGGCCTCATAAATGCTAGGCTTACTAGAGCCTTAGCTCCTAACTTTTTCTAGGGGCTAAAGTCTCCTGATGGGAGTTTACCAAAATTTAAAGTCACAAAGGCTTATAAACTGACAGTAATGACCCTGAGCTGTCAGTGAGATGCTAACTAGGTCGTTTCTTCCCTTCTGCTCCCACACGGGAGCAGAACCTACCAGTAGTCTAGGAAGGTTAAGGCACACTGCAAACTGCAGAGGTCAAGGGAAGGGTCTATGAACTAAGTCAGAACAAAATCAAAGCTGGGGGGAGGGGAGTCCAAATCTAGCACAAACCATACCTCTTTAAGACAGGGTCTCAGTTGGGCGGTGGTGGCATAGCCTTTAGTCCCAGCACTCAAGAGGCAGAGGAAGGTGGATCTCCTTGAGTTTGAGGCCAGCCTGGTCTATGAAGGGAGTGCCTGAACCACCAGAGCTACCCAAAGAAAAGATGTCTCAAAGAAACCCTGTTTTAAAACAAACAACAACAAAAAGACAGGGTCTAATATACCCTAGAATGGTCTCAAACTATGCAGCTGAATGTTGGGGGTGGTGAGGACATGACTGCTCCTAGGTATGGGTTGAGGAGGTTTATAGTAAACATCAAAGAGCATAAGGAGAGGCACCTGGAAGTCCAGAGTGAACATGGCTGACAGACTGAACATGTGGGAGAGGTGAACGGGGAGAGGCAGAAGTCAAGTGGCCAGGAGTGTGGGAACCAAGAGCAGTGGCCAAGAGGGAAAAGGGCCCTTAGCGAAAGGGCAGGTAGTCAAGATGGCTGAGGTTATGTAGGAATCAGAGAAGCTGGGAGTTTAGGGTAGGAGCAGGGTATAGCAGGATGACTCTGTGTACTGAGGGATGCTGGGAGGACCTGGCAGCCAGGTGTACTTTGATATGTTAAATATGTACCTCAGTCAGTTAGCCTGATTTTGAGCCCTAACAGTAGCCAGCAGAGGAAGGCCTTGCACTCCAGTGTGACAGGATTATAGGCATGTATAATGCCCTTCCCTCCACTTTAGAGGATGGCTAAAGAGCAGGTAAAAATAAATAGGAAGATCCACACAGCCATGAGAGAAAATTCCCAACAACAATTCCAGTCACATACAACCAAACACCTGGGTTTTTAGTGCTGTTTTAGTTTTTCACCTGTTTTTCTGATTTTTAAGGTTTCAAAAATAAGAAACCTCAGATTTCCGTTTTTGTTTTTGTTTTTTTTTTCTTAGAGGGGTGGGGAGAGCACAGTCTTCCTATAGCCCTATATGGCCCCAAACTCACAGAGATGTGCCTCCTTCATTTCCTGAGTGCTGGAATTAAGGATGTGCACTACCACACCAAGCCAGAATTCTTTTATATAAAAGTTGACTTACTGGTCAGAAAGATGGCCCAGTGTTTAAGAGTACTGGCTGCTCTCTCATCCCACACTTTGGCTCACAACCAATTACAATTCAAGTCCCAGGAGATCTGACATCCTCTTCTGGCCTCCTCCAGCACTGCACACACATGGTGCACAGACATGCACAAAGCAAAATGCCCAGACACAGAAAATAAAAATAAAGAAAAAACCTTAAGTTGACCTATTTACACGATGAATGCCAAGGCTTCATTGGGGACCAGAAAACAATAAACCACTAAGTGTGGCAGACACACAGATACGACTGCCCTGTACAACTGCCAAAATGACCCCGCTTTCTCAGCTGAATGAAGCAAGTAGTAGTCTTCCGATTTTGGTCTACCAAGCAGGACTAAATCACCTAGGGCTAGCCTATGGCAACTGAGGACAGTAGGCCTAAGAACCTAGTTCTAGAAAGCTACTGTTTTGAGTATTCACAGTGTAGGCAAAGTACAGAAAACATGAACACAAAATACCAGTTATTTTTTACATTAAAATTCCTAGCTAGGCACCCCATAGGATGAAGCCCAGATGTCTACACTGAGTGAGCAATGAAGCCCCAGAGAAGACTCATAAATGTATCTAGTAGAAAGGGTCCTATCCAGAGTTAGAGCAAAGAGATGTCATGATTTGAACAGAAAAGGAACGGTAATTTTCTATTCCTGGGAGAAAGAGAGAGGAGACAAACGCTACTACCTCGAGTTGGGCTTGTATGACCAGAAAGTGCCTCACCCCGTCCCAAGCCCTAAACCATTTTAAACGCTGTTAAAAATGCTTTCTGGCGAGAAGCTGGTTAAGAAACACCGACTCGGGAGGCCGATGGTGGCGGACGCCTTTAATTCCAGCACTCGGGAGGCAGAGGCAGGCAGATCTCCCAGTTCGAGGCCAGCTTGGTCTACACAGTGAGTTCCATGACAGCCAGGGCTACACAGAGAAGTCCTGTCTCGAAAATCCGGGGGGCGGGGGGGGGGAAAGAAAGAAAGACCTGCTCTAGGGACCCACCCAAAACCGGCTAAGTCACTTACTTTCTAAGGGCTTCGCCTGGACGCTAGGATGTGGAGTGGGACTGAGCAGAATGTTTAACAGCCCTGTGAGGTACACGCAGTCACGATCTCCACAAGGGCTCAAAAGCAGCTTTCAAAGAGGTCTTTTGCCCTCAGTCACAGCAGTTTGGAGAGGCAAAGGTGGCCCAGACACTAAAGGGCTCTAGGGTGGCGCCCGGGTCGCCGGCTAGGGCACTGCCTCGATGCAGCAGGCCCGGGAGAACCGGCCGGTGGAACGCAGGCAGCACGTCCTCCCCGGCCGCCCACTCACCTGACGCCCGCAAAGGTAGCGCCCCAGCTCCAGTCCCGGGCCGCGAAGGGTAAGTCAACACACACAGCCCTCCAGCAGCAACCGCTCCACAACCCACTTCCGGGCCAGCGGCCGTCTACTTCCGCCTGCGTCAGTCCCGGAGCCGCCGAGGCTCAAAAAACTCCAGACAGCGTTTTCCACTGACATTTTCTAGCGTCAGACGTAAAGATGAAGCCTGGAACGAGCAGACGGTAAAATAGTACCCTAGATGGATCGCTTTGGTAGTAATTGAGCAGCTGTGCACAGGTTCGAATCCTAGGATTACCATCAAGATTTTATGATTTTGGAAAATCACATAAATTTTTAAAACCTAGTTTGTCATCTATACAATGAAGATTATGCATTTCCAATAGTGAAAATGCTTATGCTTTCAGAAGAGGAACTAGCAATGGGTAGATAAAAAATGGGCACAAGGAACTGGGAACTGGGCGTATTACACCTTTAATCGTAGCGCTCAGGGGGCAGAGACAGGCAAATTTTCTTTTTCTTTTTTGTTTTTGTTTTGTTTTGTTTTTCGAGACAGGGTTTTGCTCTAGGTTTTTTGGAGCCTGTCCTGGAACTAGCTTTTGTAGACCAGGCTGGCCTCGAACTCACAGAGATCCGAGTGCTGGGATTAAAGGCGGGCGCCACCACCACCCGGTTTAGGCAAATTTTCTTGAATTGGAAGCCAGCCTGGTCTACATAGTGGGTTCCAGGATAGCCATGGCTATGTAGCGAGATCTTGCCAATAAATAAATAAATGATACAGAAAAATGGATACAAGTCGGACATGGTGGCGCACGACTTTAATCCCAGCACTCCGGAGGCAGAGGCAGCAGAGCTCTGAGTTCAAGGCCAGCTTGGTCTACAAAGCACATTCCAGCATAGCCAGAGCTGTTACACAGAGAACCCCTATGTAGAAAAGCCTTTTTTTTTTTAAAAAAAAAAATGGATGCAAGACGCTGAGACTGGAGGAGGGTAAGTCAGGATGGCCTTGTACCCCCCTTAGGAGGGCCTCACACCTAGGCTGGAAGATTCTATGAAGCCCTTTGTAGTAAGAAGGCCCTGTCCCAGGCTGCCATCTATTTGAAGAGCTGTGGAAGAGAATGGAGACATCGTACTCCTCCAGGGCACTGGTGGGGAGACAGGACAATGTAAGAGGTTGTGACAAAGAAGTTCTAGTCCAGCATCCAAGTTTCTGAGTTCTATGTAAGGCATTTTGCCTGGGTGTGAATATTGTGCCCCTAGACCATTGGTAACAGGGTTTATACTGGTCAGGGACAAACAGCCGAGATACCTAGCCACCATGTTCTCCCAGCACCCCTCAGCCCCTACCTCAACCCCTACCCTAAACTTTTCCAACCCAGCAGCTGGGCTGCTCTTCCCCCACCTACCCTTCTCTCTATATATATAAAATCAACCACTTTGGTTACCTGGTCCCTTTTCATCTTCTCTCTTTTAGGCCTCTTGGCTGCTGCACATGGTTCCCTCTCCCTTCCCCCTCTCATCACATGGCTCAGGGTTATGTCCACTCTGGACTCTCCCAGAAGTCCCTGTCTCTGACTGTGTCTCCTTTTTATCGACAGGAAACTTCTCTACCATGCCTAGGAACAGCCATGTCCTTTCCTTTTTCTTTCTCTTACCTGATTACAACCTGCCTGCAAACCCAGGGGGAGAAATCCCACACCCAGGGGCAAAATCTTGATTGCTCCTGGGCAGCCACGATAGTCCAGGTTCTCTTTGCCAAGTACTGTTTCCTAGTCTCTGAAGTGCGAGGAGCTTCTGGCCCAGCACTAGCCAACAGGACTGGAAGGGAAGAGTTATGGCATGGTTCTGGGACCTTTTCTTGGTGTGTGTGTGTGTGTGTGTGTGTGTGTGTGTGTGTGTGTGTGTGT